>CM071926.1:42481175-42586333 GCA_016081115.2 Rehmannia glutinosa
CTCGATACTTACGTTCGGTTGCATGTTGTAATGATCCGAAAACAGTGCTGGCGGATGTTTAAGCCACGAGCCATTCGATCCAAAATTTACTCGTCAAACCTTTAATTTTATTGATAGGGCTACCAATGGAAATCTCATCATCGTCCGTCTTGCTCCACAGTGGTAGGGGACCGGTCTGCTCCCGATTGGAGAAATCAATTCAGGATCCATGAAGGCTGTTGAGATCGTGAGGCTAGAGCCAAGGCAGTCCTCTTCACAAAAGACCCCGGTGAGACGAGTCACTGCGCGAGGCTCCCCAAGCGCGACGGATTCGACTCAAGAGAAACTTCACCTTTCATCATAGAGCAAATACCTGATTAGCGTATTGATTCACACTAGAATCTTTTCTTTCTCTGGAAATCTTAGGACCTCCGCTTAAGAATGGGAAGAAACGAGCTAGCACTTCCCACGGACCGACTCCGTTCCATGGAAAGCATTGTTCCGGTGATTATGATTTTGACGTTGCATGGCCATCGGTAGCGGAGAATCGGTGAAGTCCGCGAAGTGTTGGCGTGTCGAGATTGAACGGATGGAGGCATCGAGGCCTCTATGGACATGCGGCCCGGACAGAGATGCCAATCTTCTTTTGGCGATTTAAGAGCTGCTTGATCGGGGATCGGGAATGAGTAGCAGCAATGACAAGCAATGCGTGTGGGCAAGTTAGATACTTGAGGACATTGTTGTGTGAGCTGCTGGTATGGAGAGGTGAAAATGCGATGCAAGCAGGCGAGAGAACATATTCAGCACATGCATGAAGCTCACCTTTCTTGAGATAAAGTCTTTGCGTGAGAAAAATAAGAGTGATCTCTGACGTTGGAAGAAACCATGAATACAAAATTCAGCACTTCTCACCATGGGTGAGATGAAGTGATTCGAGAGTCAGCATTACTCGATCCAAATTTACGTGATGCATACTCTGCGGCGGACTCGAGACAAAACTACCGCCATCGGCAGTTTTCGACTTCTTACTTGCGATATGTTTCTAGGTGTCCCTCTCTCTTTTGATGATGCGAAAAAGGGGAAGAGGAATACCTTAAAGCACAAAAAGATGCGAAGCCGAAAAAAGAGGATGCTGTTGTGAAGGAAAGACAATGAGGAAGCCGAAACAAAAGAAAGGAAAATCTGCTGAGGAAGGAAAAGATGCAGCAATGATTGCACAAACCCCCAACGAGGGTCTGTCATAGACGTTAACGACAAACTCCCACGTGACTGCGCCACTCCAACACTCTGCTATATCCGTAGCTAAAAGAGAAAAACAATTGAAGCGAGGATGGAGGAAGTGGAAGGAAGAATGGATGCCGAGTTATGAACATCTTGAAACAACATGGAGGCATTCGGTAGAAGGAAGACAAATATGCCATCTCGGATGTCGGAGGCGAGCCACGCGTCGGTTGATGAATTTAAAACGCTCGAATGAAGGATACTTTGCAAATATGTCTATACATAGCTCAAGCTTAGGACTTATCTTTGAGGAAAAGTCTCACGTTATGTGAAGAAGGCGTGAGCGAGGCGTGACTACCAGCGATCGCTCTGCTGGTCACTCCACGTAGTCACTCAGTGGAAAGAAGAAGACCCCGATGCAGTCACACGCCCGGAGGTAGAGGAAGAAGCGTGTGGTGGAGGAAGAAGCTTGGACCCTGGGCCTCTGCCCAAAAACATTGAATATGTAGATCCGGGGAAAGAAAGGAGGGATCTTTTGGGTGAAACCAAGTAGCAAATTTGCAAGTGGCTAAAAGTAATGTTGAGTATGCAAAAAGAATAGAAGAAGAAAACAAGAGACAAACTCAGCTATGGGAGGAAAGCGGGGAAAGATTAAGAAGAGATGAAGCTGCCAGGAAGGCATATGAAAAGAAAAAGAAAAGCGGTGACGATGAGAAAAAGAGAAGAAGAGAAAGAAGATCTTTGAACAAGATGAAAGAAGGAGACAAAGAAGGAGATGAAGTATTCTTTGTCCACCCCTATGTAAATACATACTGATGTAAGTCTTACGAAATAAAGCTATAAATTCTTTATTTTAAGTGTAGACAAATATGTGCTCACGATACACCTTATGCAGGTTGTGTAAAAAACAAGAATGTTATGATCAATAAAAGGATTGATTATAGCGTACATTCTATGTCAATACACTATCTGTATGTATCTTTGCTATTTGCATTTTTGAATGGTTTAAGTTTTGGCATCATCAAAAAGGGAAATTGCTAGGAAATTTATTGTTTAGATTTTGATGAATGCCATGTAAAACTTAGAATAGGAAGTTGGCACCCCAATTCTTGTTGTAAAATGCATTGTAATAAATAGAGTTTGGCCAAGATGAGCTAAGTCAGCTCATGCCTAACATGCAAGAAGACAAGCGAAGACTAGAAGGAAGACTCATTGAGGCAATTTGAGTATGGCAAAGAAAGAGTAGACGGGAACTCTCTTTTGAAGAAGCCGGTGAGATGCGGTGAGTGGAGTATAAGTCAAGTCAGCTCGAGAAAAGCCAAGTCTCAAGTTGAAGTGATAGAAGAGTCATCCAATAATTGGAAGGTGACTCTAAGTCACAGGGAAAGCAAAGAAATGCGATCAAGTCGAGATAACTATAAAATATCCGTTGCCACGAAATCAAGAGAATTACTTAAACAAGTAATATCTCCATATCACCTTTCGGAGTGCTCGGTCCCAAGCGTGCAAAGGAATGAACCAATGGAAGCACTACACCGTGTCGAGGAACTACGAAAGGTGAAAGAACAATTCATACGAGAAATGGCAATTCCAAGGACTGCAACAAGACAAGCCAACGACTACAAGTGACTTTCAAAAATAAGCTATCTCTTCAGCGGGCAAATTTTTGAAAGATCACTATAAAAGTGAGGAGTTTATTTGAGAATGTGACACCACGAGAGACACAAGTTTGACACAAAGAGACCAAAAACGTTCAAGCAATTATTAGAAAATGCAGATCTTTCTCAATCCTCAAGCCTACACTACGAAGAACATCAATCAACACTCACTGTGAAGGAAAGATAACTTCAATCGGTTGAAGAGGAAAATCTTGAAAAATCAAAGGGGTCTACATTCCCACGAAGGATTGTAGGAAGGTTCAAGATCGAACCAAGTCTTAAGCTTTTGGAGGGCTTCGTGATCATATCAAAGAGCTTGAGCAAGTGAGCTGTAGTAGTGTAAGGCAGGTGCCTATGAAGAAGGTAAGGTCGTGCGAGAAGCGGTTGAGTGATCAAGGCGTCTCGGTGAGTCCCAAAGGATCAAGTCGACTGCGATCAAGACTTGTATGTCACGACATTACCACATTGTACACTGATCAATACCTAGTGGATTCCTCCGGGAGTTGGAGAAGAGAGGAGTAGAAGAATTACCCCATCTTGAACCTCTATAAAAATTTCATTGTGTCATTTACATTTCGACACTTTAATTCTGCATCTTAGCTACGTCTGGCGATAAATTTGCTATCCACTTGATAATTTATAAGTACTAAATCAAGCACTAAATCCTTGCTTAATCAAACTTAAGGGTGTTAAGGCTTCGGCGAAAACAAAACCACGATTGAGTTAAGCAGTGAGTTATTCCATCAACGGCTCGGTTGAGTCGTTGAGAGACTAACTCTCTTGATTAACTAAATTGGTATCCATCGAGACACGGTTGTGTAGTATTAACTCTGAATATTTAAAAGGACTAAATCGAAAATTTGGTAAGGTTTATTCAACCCCCTTCTAAACCTTACACTTACACCCCACAGGACCTACAAGGATTAAGCTTGAATGATTTTGAGAATATTTTGATTCGATTGAGATATTAGCTTTAATGTTTTGGTTCGGAGTAATCAACTTCTTAATCTTGATCATCCCTCGGCCTTTTATAGTGATCTTTCAAAAATTTGCCCGTTGAAGAGATATGCTTATTTTTTGAAAGTCACTTGATGGTCGTTAGCTTGTCTTGTTGCGATCCTTGGAATTGCCACTTCCTCGTATGAAATATTCTTGACTTTTGAGCAGCGGAGGTGTAGTGCTTCCCATTGGTTTATTTCCCTTGCCAGCACGTGTGAGCACTCTACGAGAAAGGTAGCATGGAGATATTACTTGTTTAAGTAATTCTCTTGATTTACGTACAACAGATCTCTTTGATTATCTCGACTTTTGCATTTCTTGCTTTCCCCAGGTGACTTAGAGTCGAGCTTCAATCATTAAATGACTCTTACGTCACTTCAACTAGAAACGACTATCTTGAGTTGACTTGGTGATGCTTTTCGGCTGCATCTCAGTTGCACCTTGATCGAGTTCCGTCTTCTCTTCTTTTGCCAAACTTCGGTATGCTCGCGGAGTCTTCCTACTAGTCTCGATTGTCTTCTTGCATGTTTGGGCATAGGCGGCTTACTCGACTTGACCCGACCCTATTTTTTATGCGATTTACAACAAAAATTAGAGTGCCAACTTCTATTCTAAGTTTTACATGTCATTCATCAAAATCTAAGCAAATAAATTTCTCAACAATTTCCCCCTTTTGATGATGCCAAAACTTAAAACATTCAAAATATAAATAGCAAAGATACATACGAGATAGTGCATTCCACGAGAGAATGTATGCGTAGAATCAATCCTTTTATTGATCATAACATTCTTGTTCTTTTACACAAGCTTTGTTTGCAAGGTGTATCAAAGCAAACATTTACGTCTACGCAAAAAAAATAGAGAATTTGATTTATTACGAGAAGACTTACATAGTATGTATTTACATAGTAAAATACATGAAGGGGGTGAACGACAACACTTCATCTCCTTGTTGCCTCTTCTTTCATCTTCTTGATTCTGTCATCTTCTGGTCTTCTTCTCTTTTTCTCATCTTGACCGCCTTCTTCTTCTTTTCATATGCCTTAAACGACTTCATCTCTTCTTAATCTCTCTTGTCTCTCCTCCCATTGAGTTCGTCTTTATTTTCTTCTTCGATTCTTTTCACATACTCAACATTGTTTTTAGCCACTTCACGGAGTTGGCTACTTGGTCAAGAACCCGACCAGGTAGATCCCTCCTTTCTTGCACGGATCTATGTACTCAATGTTTTTGGGCGAGGCTGATGCGAAACCTCTTAATCCCTTACAGCTTCTTCCTCTACCTGCAGGCGTGTATTGTCTTGGGGTCTTCTTTCGGTGAGTGACGGCCAGTGGTATCGGTGTCTGGCACTTTGTCGGCGTCTTCACATAACGTGAGACCCTTTTCGATACAAGTCCCGGGCTTGAGCCGTAGACATGTTTGCGGTATCCTTCGGATGCGGCGTTTTAAATTCATCAGCGATCTTGGCTCGGTCGGAGCATCGAGATGGCATAAGTGTCTCTGTCTGCTGGAATGGCTCCATGTTGTTTCAAGATGTCCATAACTCGGGCATTCAACCTTCCTTCCACTTCCTCCATCCAAACTTCAAGCTGTCTTTCTCTTTTCGACCATAGATGCAGCAGTGTTGGAGTGGCGGTCAGCTGGGAGTTTCTTTTGATAATATCATTTTGTGACAAGACCTTGTTGGGGGTTTGTGCAATCATTAAGGTCACATCTCTCGATTCTTCCCCCTCAGCGGACTTTCCTTTCTTTTCCCTTGTAACTTCCTCAATTTTGTCTTTCCCTTCACGTTTTGCTCCCTCCTTTTCCGACTTGAGGATCTCTTTAGCGCTTTAAGGTATTCCTCTTCCCCCTTTTTGGCATCATCAAATGAGAGGAACTCACTGAAACATACTAGCGAGGAAGTTGAGTCTGCGATAGGAGTTACCTTCGAGTCTCTTTGTGGTGTATCTTTGCCTGAAACTCGAGGCCAAGTAGCGTTGGATTGACTTTAAGCAACTTCATCTCGGCCATAAGAAGAGGCTGAATTTTCTATCCATGTTTTCTTCCATACGCGGGAGCTCATTCTTATTTTGCTCACGCGGCGACTTTATCTCGGTGGTGTGAGATTCATGCATGTGCTCAATGTGTTCTCTCAATTTCGTCTTTGCATCGGCGTTCTCGGCTCTCCGGACCAGCGAAACTTGTTGAACAATGTTACAGAAATATCTAGCTTGTTCCACGCATTGTTTGTTTCTTCTTTATTGCCACCACACCCGGATTCTAACTATTTTGCCTCTCAAGTCGGCGAAGGTTGGCATCTCTGTTATCGATCTCATGTCCATCGAGGCACAGTGCCTCTCCATCGGTCAATTTACGCAAATAATGCTTTGAACATCTCCCGAACTTTAGTTGTTTCCTCATTGCGGTGATGGCCAAAGCGTCAAAATCATAAGCGGTTTGGAATGATGGTATCGATGGAATGACGGGGATGCAGTGCGTGGGCGCTCGAGATCTCTTTACGACTCTTGGGGAGGTCGGGTACCTCCGGAGAGAAGAAATGTTTCTACAAAGGAATCATCACGGGCAAGCTGGGATTTGTTCAATGATGAGTGGTGCGCTTGAAGTTCCACTGTGGAGCGAACTGTGCGGCAGGGAGCTGCGCGATGGACTCTGTTGCGGTAGGTTTGTTATGAGAGTTGACCCGACTTGCTGCGAGCCTCATTATCTCAACGACCTCGTCGGTCTCATTTGGTTTCTTCAATTGAGTTGGTAGTCCTCGGCCTTATCGAAGCGTCATCGGACGATGATGAGACTTCCATGGATGGCTCATCATCAAAGTTGAAAAGTTTGTGAGTAGTCTTAAGGTCGGAACTTGCTCGTGGTTGGAACATCCTCGGTGAGTCTTTTGGATCGATCACGGGGATGACTCGGCCATCGTCTTCTTAGATCATGAAAAGGTTACATCGGGATTATCTAGGAGTCATGAAGTGCGCTAATCTCCTTTTCGGATGGATCAATGATAGTAGGAGGGATGTTCTCTACTTGACTTCTTTACCAGGAAGTCTCAACCTCCCGGGTTGGCCTTCATTACCTCCTGATCTCAAGCTGCGGCGAGGCATTGGACCTCCCCTTTGGGCGGTGTCAAGCTGTCTTAGGAGTCTTTATGTGGTGGCATCCATTGGAGTCTCAACCCCATGGATTGCACTTTCATCGCCAGTGTTAACTCCCGGGCATTCCTTCACGTGCCTCGTTGCATCGGCGGCGTCATTAACACTTGAGCGATTGGCACCTCGGTGAGGCAGTCTCAACTATCTCGAGCTTCGTTGATGGCAACTTCTTTGTGTATTTTGTGTTTGTACTTTCTCCACTTTGCCTCCTAGATTCGTTGTGGAGTCATCTGCGACATCCTCCCAGACCTTCTTTGTAGTTGAGGGAGTTTCCCCTCGGTGGCGCACCAAGTGAGTGACTTGGAATGGGGTCACTCGTCTCCAAACTCCCGGCTGTTTCTCTTGGTGTTGACCATTGGGGCGGGTGGTAAGACACCTTCATTAGGGGTTGGCTCGGGGGGTCCCCACTAACCGGATTTCATCGCCATTCCCTTAATTCCCTTACTGGTGGTGGGAAGTGGTGGCGGCAACAAGCGTAGCGATATCTTTTGCCACTCCCATTGGGTCCAACTCGGTGTGTTTTGGAGGACTCTCCTGGTCCCTCCATCATTCTTTTCTCATGAAAATGCGGATTCATGCATTGCTTCTTTGCATTTGCAACTCTTACGTGGCGGCCAGGCGGTCAGAGATCCTCATCACTATCGATAAGGCGTCGAGAGATGATGTGTGTGTTGTAGTGCGGTGATAGGGCGGATGTTGGCCTTCTCACGTGCCTCGGCTTCCTCTGCTGTCTCTCCTTCTCCTTGTCCTTGAAGATGCAAGATATACATGCGATTTTCTTCATCAATGCTTGGACCACGGTGGTCACTCCAAGAAAGTTCATCGATTCCTCTTCTTCTTGATAAACTCGGCCGTTGGGCTGTTTCCTGGATCGACTCAATTTCCACTTCCTCCACTCTCATGAGGCGATTTTGGATGTGCGGATAAAGTGGGGATAGGATCATCACATCATCATCTCTTTCAGCTTCTTCTTTTGTCCCTCATTCTCGGGGATAGAAGGTAGCGAGGGCTTTGGTGCTCCGTTACATCGATTGCGTGCATTGCGGGAGGAGATACGATTGTCAACATGCGAGTTAGATTTCTCGGCTACTTCTTGTGTCTCGGTGTTCGAACTACTACGGTGGGTCTTGATTTACTCTCTTGATCGCCTTGGCGAGACTTTGTTTTCATCAATAATATCAGGAGACTCTACTTCTCCGGCTGTCTCCGTATCTATTTGGTGAGTGGCTGACTCGGCCGATTTTTCAAGTTCGGATTGCTTGATGATTCTTCTTCGTCTCTTAGTTCGTGCAGGAGGATTTACGTTCGGAGAAGTGTCTTGAGTCTGGGAGGCGGGGCGTCTTTGGTATTTTCTTCGAGGAAGCGGCCGTCTTGGCTTATCGTTCTTCTCTTTTTGTGATCGGAGAAGGTATTTGAGGTTCCTTCTCGGCCCCTGCTGGCAGGGTAGGAGACACGGCTGCGGGCGACGACTCGAGCTGCGAGGCGAGGAGCGGTTGTTTTTCTTAGGCTGCGGGGCAGCGGTTCTTATAAGCACTTGCGGGCGACTTTCTTCTTTGTGGAGAGGAAGCAGATGTATCTTGAGTCGGTGATTCCCCTCACTTGTATCGGCTCTCTTTGGCGTGGGCTCTCTTCTATGCGCCGAGAGAGGTTTGATCTGAACATACTCTTGTTTACATGGAATGCCTTTCCATGTCAAGAGGACTCCTTTCACCTCCATCACGGCCAATCACCAGGCCATATCCCGAGATCCTCCAAATACACCATTCTCCTTGAAGGATTTGTTCCCTACGTGCAGCGGAAATCTGCTTTGTAGACAAACTCGGCCCGATTTACTTGCTTTTCTTCAATGATTGCAGCCATTATGATCGGTTTTGCTTTGAAACGGTTGGTCAAAATTTGCCAAATTGATGTCTATGCATTTTGCAACTATGTCCAGCGATTTTGGTAATCTTCCTTGGCCCGGCCCCTTTTTGGTGTGTAGACTATCTTTTTAGCATAGTCGGTCTTGGCTACTTCCTTCCAGCGGCGGCCAAGTCTCGTCGGCTTCATTGATTTACGGTGCTCCTTCCACGGTAGTGGCGTGTTACGCTGCGGATCCTTGGCGAGAGATGATGAACTCGCTTCCGTGAAGCAGGAGGATTTGATCCCCTCATCGTGAATCTCGGCGTTCACGTGAAGCGTGCGACCTCTTCCACATAGGTCGCCGAGAACTCCATCGTCGAGAAATGATTTCGGCCGGGCGTTTGAGCTTTTTCAGCGATTTTCTTTATGAGGCGTCATCGGACCCCTGTTTGACCATTCCTCGAAATCCGCATTAGACCCGGTGTGGATTTGCTTCCCTAACTTGCAGCGAAATCATAAGTTGATTCCATTTTTCAGTATTTCACGAAAAACTTAGAAGTTGATTTGAATATTGATAGGGTTTTGAGAGTTTTGCCTTTGCTTACGAGATAGAAATGAAGCGTTTTGGTAATATGTGAGAAAAGCAGGCGAAAATGGTTTAAGTATGGTTTTACACGAAAGGGCGTGCGGGTGGTTTTGAAATGTGATCGAAATCAACGACTTAGATTTTGCACGTCGATTAGCATTTAATGTCTCGAATTTAATGCGGTAGTATTTATATCAATCATAAGCTTGGTATGCGACTTTTTGCTGTACACATTATCATTATCTTGACATCATTCTTAAAAACATTTCCGCTTAGTAAAAACATGCGTTTTTGTCACTTTGCTCATAAATGACCCAGCTTATCCCTTAGGCGATTTAACTCTTAAGTCACGAGTTCTCTCGGTGACTCGGTGTCGGCTAATTCGAGTATAGATGTCTTTCAGACATGGCTGATTCATTTAGCTGATTTTGAGAATTGATCCTTTTCTCCTTTTTTTGTGTTTCATTTCTTTTTTTGAGTCTTAAGTGTCGGCTTTCAGCTCAATTAACCCTAACTCATGCTTGAGTTCTTCAAATCTTGACTCACATAATGGTTTTGTGAATATGTCATAACTTTTTTATCGGTTGAAATATATTCAAGATGATGTCCTTCTTTTCAACATGATCTCTTATGAAGTGATATCGACATCGGTATGCTTTGTTCTTGAGTGCAACACGGGATTACGAGTGATTGCAATTGCACTTGTGTTATCACACATGATTGGAATTTCCTTTTCTTCAACTTCATAGTCTCTCAATTTCTTTGCCTCATCCATAGGATTTGAGCTGTGGTGCCATGATATGTATTACAGCTTCAATTGTAGAGGTGGCTATTGAATTTTGCTTTTTGCTAAACCGGGAAATTAGCCTGTTCAAGCATTTGACATGTGCACGAAGTGCTCTTCTGTCAACTCTGCATCCAGCATAGTCGGTCCCGAATAGCCAATTAGCTTGAATCCACCTTCCTTTGGATACCATAAGCCAACTTCTTGGCTTCCTTTCAACTATCTCAAAATCCTCTTAGTTGCGGTCATATGGCTCTCTTTTGGAGCGATTGAAATCTCGCACATACACATACATCAAGGTGATGTCGCACGCTTCTTTGTGAGATAAAGCAATGATCCAATAAGTGCTCAATATCTTGTTTGATCTCAAAGCTTGCCATCTGCATCCATGTCCATTTTGGCGTGATGTATTCATTGGTATTTTCACGAGAAGACTTCTCCTCCATACTAAATTTCTTCATTAAATCTCTGGTGTATTTTGTTTGACTTATGAAGGTTCCATCCTTGTTTTGTTTTACTTGGAGTCGAGGAAGAATGTCGGCTCTCCCATCATGCTCATTTCAAATTTGCTTTGCATGAGGTTTGAAAATTTTCACATAGCTCTTTGTTTGTGGATCCAAAAATGATGTCATCCACATATATTTGAACAAGCGTATGCTCTTCTTGTCTTGAATTACGAAAAGTGTTCTACCTACTTTTCCTTTTGTGAATCCATTCTCGAGTTAGGAATTGTGACAAAGTATCATACCATGCTCACGGTGCACTGTTTCAATCCATACGAGCTTTCTTGAGTTTGTATACCTTATCTCCAAGAGTCTTACTGCTCAAATCCTAGAGGTTGTTCAACATACACTTCTTCTTCAATAAACCATTTAGGAATACACTTTTTACATCCATCGATATACAATAAAATTCTTGTGAGAGTTTGCATAGGCAAGAAACATCCTTATAGCTTCCAATCTTGCTACGAGGAGCAAATGTTTCATCAAAATCTATTCCTTCTTCTTGGCAATATCCTTTGGCTACTAGTCTTGCTTTGTTTCTTACCACAGAACCCTCCTCGTTCATCTTGTTTACGAACACCCATTTAGTACCAATAACATTTTGATGGGTGGGTCTTTGAACTAATTCCCATACTTTATTTCTTTCAAACCCATTGACTCTTCTTGCATAGCTTGAATCCAATGTGTGTCATCAATGCTTGTAACACATCTTTAGGCTCTATTTGTGAGATAAAGCATGTGAACATTGCTTCTTGTTGAGTTAGGATCTTGTTTTGACACCTTCTCTTATATTTCCAATGACAAGTTAAATGGATGGTCTTTCGACCATCTTACATCGGGTTGAAGTAAGTTAGCTGGATTTAGTCGTCTAGCAATTGTTGTGTTGCTTTGATCGACTCTCTCATAATCACTTCGCAAATTTTCCAGCATTTTATGAGACTTAGCTATCTCATCTTCATCGAGTTTATAATTCGACTTGACTTGACAAAGATAGGGACATTTACGTATGGTTGGATGATTCAACTTATCGGTGACTTTTCAATGTCTTCTCCATTTACATTAGGCTCATCGAATACCACATGAATGGATTCCTCTTGCAACCATAGTCCTTTTGTTGAGTACTTTGTAGACTTTGCTTCAATGAGTATCCCGAAGATACCTTCATCGACTTTAGCATCGAAAGCCTTTAGATTGTCTTTGCCATGGATGAAGCATTTACATCCAATAATCTAAAATATGCAACATTTGGTTTCTCCTGTCCAAATCTCATAGGGAGACTTTGTCATTTGTCTATTTATCATACATCTGTTTTAAGTGTAGCAAAGGTTGTGTTGATTGCTTGACCCAAATCTCTTTGGTAACCTGCTTGATAACATGGTCCTTCTTTGCTTCTTTGAGTGTTCTATTCCTTCTTTACGGAACTCCATTACTGCTGTGGAGTCCTTGCTGCCAGAATAATTCATGACCAATGCCATTTTCAATACAATATTGAGTTATTATACCATTGACAAACTCGGTTCCTCTCTAATCTTATTTTGATAATGGTTTGGCTTTTCTCATTTTGAATCCTCTTCATCGATTGTGGTAGTTTCTGTAGAGTTTCTTTCTTCTTACACATGAATATTGTCCATGTATATCTTGAGTAGTCATCTACTACCACCAAGGTATATTTCTTCCCACTTATGCTAGGCTGGTTCAAGCTGGACCAAATAGATCCATATGTAGCGGTGCATATCCTTGTTGAAGATGGGCATGTCTTTTCTTTGAATGATGATTTGATCTGTTTTCCGCCCGGCATCGTCACATATACTCTCCTTCTTGTATCTCTGGTGCGGAAGACCTTCCACAAGATTATACGGAAAGCTTGTTAAGTGTTTTGAAATTCAGGTGACTCAGCTTTTTGTGCCACAGCTGACTTGATTCAGCTGTACTCTTTGCTAATAGACAGTCTTTGGGTGTTGCGGTTGACCAATTTACTACATACATGTTCTTTTGTGCGCATCCTTGCAACACAACTTCATTTGATTAAATATCCTTGATTTGGCATATACCCATGTTAAATCCAACATTATAACCACTTGTCACAGAATTGGGCGATGCTTGCAAGTTGAAGTTGAGTCCTTCAACATATGCAACATCTGTGATTTCTAATCCGTTCTTCTTGATGGATCCAATGCCTCTTATTTCTCCTGGAGCTTCATTTCCTCCAAATATGACTTTTGCTCCTTTAACTTCCTTGAATTTTGTGATTTTTCTTGTTTCTGTCATATGTCTGGAACACCACTATCCATGTACCAGGTTCCTTGGCACTCAGCTGTTCCTTGAACCTACAATCAAGGAAATTAAGTTTTAGGTACCCATACTTGTGCAGGTCACGAGGGAGTTAGTATTGTAAGATGATCCAACCAGCACTATAGCCAAATGATCGGCTCTAAGGGTTGAAATCTATCGATGCCATAATCATAATTAATTTTGGCAAATTGCTTGGGGATTCTAGGTTCATACAAGTTGTCTCTTTTGTTTGTATGCTGTATATGTGTTTTAGCAATTGCCTTCTTTGGGTAATTGTGGTGTCTCTGAGTGTAGTGCCAGGTGCATATGTGTCTTTGATGAAAGTTCTTATACTTTTGGATTGACCTTTCTTTGAGTTCTTTGCCATTTTGGGCTTATATTCCATAAGTCTATCTTGTGATTCACATCGTTCAATCGGCTTGGCTTGGATATTTTCTACTATTCCCATCATATGTGTTTCTCAGTTTGTCCTCTCAATGCACCCAATGGTTGTTTTCCTTTTCCTTTATAACCAAGGCCGATTTGCTTGTAATTGTGCTTTGGAGTGAATATGTGTGCACCATTTGGAGTTTTGGATTTTGAGACACTTCATTGCTTGAAGATCCTTTTCCAAAATTACTTTTGGAGTTTGACATAGCCAGAGGAATTAAATCTAAGCTGTCTTGTCTCCACATTCTCTTTGACTCATAATAAGATCATCCAATGATTTAGATGCCTTAGTGAATGAGGCAATCACATTTTTGAGGTCATTCTCCCTCTTTTCTATACATGACTATTTCTGCTATTAGCTTGGCATTTTCAGCCAGTAAACTTTTATTCTCATCACTATTTGACTTAGAGTACTCGGCTCCTTAGTCACTGTGAGTTTTGGCTCTTAGTAAAATTTTTTCCTCATTTAGTAGTGTGTGTGAGGATTTAATGTGTTCAAAATCTTTCATCATTTTGCCTAATGAATTATAAAGATCGAGTGGGTGATAAAGTGTGTGTGTCACAGTCACTATCACTAGAATCGAGTTTGATGAGTTAGAGTGTACCTCATCTTCTTGGTCGTTGATCTTGTTCCTTGGCCATCAAAACGATCGTCTGCTTCTTCTTCAGAGTCACTTGAGTAGTCGGCTTCACTGATTTTTGAATCAGGTGTCTCTCTTGACTTGGCTGTCTCGTCTGCGACAACATTGCCTTTTTCTTTTCTTGTCTTCTTTCTCAAGACCTTTCTTTCTTCTTCATTCATGTATTTGTTGACTACCGGATATGGACAATCAATGGCATAGTGACCTGGTTGCCTACAGTTCCATAGATATTCAACCTTTTGATCGCCTCTTTCCATTCTTGGATTGTCGACCCTTTGATATTCCACTTTTGATGCTCTGTTCTCTTGGTTGGCCTATCTTCCCTTGACTTGGAGGGCTGAGTGTCTTCGGAAGATTCGCCCTTGCCTCTTTTGTAGTTCTTATTGAAGAACTTGTTGAACCTTTTAACCATCGTGGCTATTTCTTCTGGATCAATGACTTCTTTGACCTCAGGCTCTCTTTCCATCCTTAACAATTAGAGCAGCTGTTTTGGGTACGATTGTCTCTTCCGATCTTTTATTCTCACTCAAATTCGTAGGCTTTGAGATCCGAGAATAGTTCATGGTTGGAGGTCTTGATAGGTGCATGGAATGTCTCAAAGTGCCATGACCTTCATTTCCCATTTAGCTGGAGACTTTTAGGATCTTCATACACATTTCATACAGATGTATATTCCTTTCCAAGTGCGGATAGCTCGTTGGTGATTTACGTGAACCGAGCATCCGTTGATCCAGGTTTTCTCCTGCGATCATTTTGAGATTCTCAATTTTTTGTCTGACCGATAATTTATTTTCCTTGATTTGCTCTGAGCCTTCACAAATCAATGTTAACTTGTCCCGATTTCTTTAGCCGTTTTGGATGATTTGACTTTATTGAACATTGCTTTGTCCAAGGTTTTGTAAAGGATGTCCTTCGCTACATTGTCAGTTGTATCTTTTACTGTCATCATTTGTCCATTCAGTTCTTGGTTTTCAACCATACCGCCGTGTCAAGGCAACATCCTCTTCACCTTCAATTTGTAGCTCTTCTTACAACTGTGTTCACTTTAAGATTTGCGTTGGCCCATCCTCTATCACTATCCACATCTCATCATGTAATCTTGATAGATGAGCACATCTGAATTTTCAATCATCAAATTCTTCAATTGTGAACATAGGGATGCGTGTCAAATTTGCTTCCATGATAATAACTTTTAATGATAAAAGGAGTTTTGAAAGCTTAAGTACTAAAACAGACTTTGAAAAGTTTGGAGATCTAGTTCAAAGAACCAAGTCACGGAAGGCTCAATGAACCAACCGCTCGATACCACTGTAGGTCCCAAGGGGTGTGAGTGTAAGGTTTAGAAGGGGGTTGAATAAACCTTACCAACTTTTCACTTTGGTCCTTTTTAAAATTGAGTTGACACTATACAGCTGTGTCCTTGGTGGACAGACCAATTTAGTTAATCAAGTAGAGTTAGTCACTCAGCAGGCTCGACTGAGCTGTTGATAGAATAACTCAGTTGTTAAGACTGAATTAGCTCAACTGTGGTTTGTTTTCAGCGGAAGACTTAACACCCTTAAGTTTGGTTTAGTTATGATTTAATACTTGGTTTTAGTACTTAGAGATTATCGGTTGGATAGCAAATATGTCAGCAGAATTAAAAAATAAGATGCACGAGGAATTAAAGTCTTTAAAATGACAATGACCTGATAAGTTTTTATAGAGGTTCGAAGATGGGGTAATTCTTCTACTCCTCTCTTCTCCAACTCTGGAGGAATCCACTAAGTATTGATCAAGATACAGTGGTAATGGTCCCCAGATACAAGTCTTGATCACACCGACTTGATCTTGGGACTCGATCCGGAGATGCCTTGGTCACTCACCGGCTTCTCGTCAGACTCCGAAACTTCTTCACGGGCAAACCTTGCTACTATGACTCACTTGCTCAAGCTCTTAGGATTTGATCATGAAGCCCTCCAAAACTCGAGATGGTTCAACCTTGAACCTTCCTGCAATCCTTCGTGGAATGTAGACCACTTTTCTTCTAAAGTTTCCTCTTCAATTGAAGTTATCTTTCCTTCACGGGTGAGTGTTGGATTGATTTTCTTCGTAGTGTAGGCTTGAGGATTAAACTTGAATGATTTTGAGAATATTTTGATTACGATTCGGATATTAGCTTTAATGTTTTTGGTTCCGGGTAATCAACTTCTTAATCTTCGAGTCATCCTCGGCCTTTTATAGTGATCTTTCAAAAATTTGCCCGTTGAAGAGATAGGCTTATTTTTGAAAGTCACTTGTGGTCGTTGGCTTGTCTTGTTGCGATCCTTGGAATTGCCACTTCCTCGTATGAAATATTCTTGACTTTTCGTTAATCGACACGGTGTAGTGCTTCCCATTAGTTTATTTCCTTGCACGCCAGGATCGAGCACTCAAGAAAGGTAGCATGGAGATATTACTTGTTTAAGTAATTCTCTTGATTTACGTCGGGATCTCTTTCGATTATCTCGACTTGATCGCATTTCCTTGCTTTCCCAGGTGACTTAGAGTCGACTTCCAATCATTAAATGACTCTTCCATCACTTCAACTAGAGACTTGACTATCTTGAGTTGACTTGACGATGCTTTACTCACCGCACCTTGATCGAGTTCCGTCTTCTCTTCTTTTGCCAAACTCGGTTGTCTCGCAAATGAGTCTTCCTACTAGTCTCCGATTGTCTTCTTGCATGTTTGGGCATACCGGCGAAAACTTCAGCTTGACCAGCCCTATTTATTACAATGCGATTTACAACAAAAATTGGGGTGCCAACTTCCTATTCTAAGTTTTACATGGCATTCATCAAAATCTAAACAATAAATTTCCCAACACATGCAAATGAAAATAAAATACTCCAAAAATATGTAAAAATCATCACACAAAAATATGCAAAACATTGTACGACACCAAAAATAATTAAAATGCATCAAAAATGTAAGTATTGACCTTATTCAATATGCATTATGCCTAAACGAGCTCGAATTGAGGCAAACGTCTCGGAGGATAGCGGTTTTGTAAAAATGTCCGCTAATTGATCTTGAGACGGAACAAAGCACATCTCAGTCTTTTGTTTCGAGACATAATCCCTTAAAAAATGATGTCGAACCTCAATATATTTTGTTCGGTTATGATGAACCGGATTTTGAGCAATATTTATAGTGGATGTATTATCAAAAAAAATAGGAATATTTTCGAAAGAACATTTATAATCCTCTAAGGTTTGTTTCATCCAAAGTAATTGAGTACAACAAAAGGCGGAAATGTATTCGGCCGGTCGTTGATAATGAAACACAATTTTGCTTTTTCGAAAACTAAGATACAAGGCAATCGCCTAAAAATTGACATGATCCGGAGGTGCTTTTGCGATCATCAATATTTCCCGCATAATCTGAATCACTATTGTTGGGAAATTATTTTGTAGATTTTGATGAATGCCATGTAAAACTTAGAATAGGATATTGGCACCCCATTTTCTTGTAAAACGCATTGTAATAGATAGGGTTGGTCGAAATGAGTTAAGTCACTATGCCCTAAGCATGCAAGAAGACAACCATTTGAGACTAGAAGGAAAACTCATTGCAAAGCACTGAGTATGGCAAAGAAGAGAAGACTGAACTTGATCAAGATGCACGGTGAGATGCGGTGAGTGAAGTATCATCAAGTCAACTCAAGACACCAAGTCTCAAGGTTGAAGTGACAGAAGAGTCATCAAATGATTGGAAGGCGACTCGAAGTCACCTGGGATGTTAAGAAAATGCAATCAAGTCAAGACAACTCAAAGAGATCCGTTGCATACAAATCAAGAGAATTACTTAAACAAGTAATACCTCCATACTACCTTTCTTGAAGTGCTCGATTCCTGAAGCGTGCAAAAAGAATAAACCAATGGGAAGCTACGCACCATGTCGAACTCGAAAAGTCAAGAATCATTCATACGAGGAAGTGGAAATTCCAAGGACTCGCAAACAAGACAAGCCAACGACCACAAGTGACTTTCAAAAATAAACCTATCTCTTCAACGGCATTTTTGAAAAGATCACTATAAAAGGCCGAGGAATAACTCTGTGAGAAGGTTACCCAAACCACGAAAATTCAAGCAAATATTTGAATCGTAACCTAAAACATTCTCAAGTCATTCAAGATTAATCCTCAAGCCTACATTACGAAGGAAATCAATCCAACACTCACTGTGAAGGAAAGATAACTTCAATCGGTTGAAGAGGAAGCTTTTGAAGAATCAAGGGGTCCACATTCCACGGAGGATTGTAGGAAGGTTCAAGGTCGAACCGCATCTCAAGCTATTGGAGGGCTTCGTGATCAAGTCCAAGAAGCTTGAGCAAGTGGGTCAGTAGTAAAAGGCAAACGCCTGCGTGAAGAAGCCGAGTCGTGCAAGTCACCGAGTGACCAAGCATCTCCAGATCGAGTCCCAAAGGATCAAGTCACCGTGTGATCAAGACTTGTATCTCGGGACTGTTAACCACTCAGTATATTGATCAATACTTAGTGGATTCCTCCGAGTTGGAGAAGAGAGGAGTAGAAGTATTACCCCATTTTCGAACCTCTATAAAAACTTATTGTGTCATTTACATTTGAGCACTTTAATATCTCGTGATCTTATTTTTATATCTCATTGATAAACTTGCTATCCATTGATAATCAACCGAGTGAAAAACCTTGCATTAAAACAAACTTAACCAAATTCAAAGGTGTTAAGTCTTCTCTAAAACAAATCATAGTCGAGTTAAGTCTTTAGTCAAAAAAAATTGAGTTATTCTATCAACAAATCGAATCAAATCTGAGTGACTAACTCTGTTGATTAACTAACTTAGTCATGTCATCAATGACACGATTGTGAAGTATTAACTCGAATATTTAAAAGGACTAAATCGAAAAGTTGGTAAGGTTTATTCAACCCCTCCTCTTCTAAACCTTACACTCACACCTCTCCGAACTAGATCTCAAATTTTTTTAAAAAAAAGTGTCACTTTTAGTACTTGATCTTTCAAAACTCTTTTTACCGGCAAAAGTTATTATCATGGAAGCAAATTTGACACGCATCCCTATGTTCACAATTGAAGAATTTGATGATTGGAAAATTCGTATGCGAGCTCATCTATCAAAGCATTAAATGATGAAATGTGGATAGTGATAGAGGATGGGCCACCGCAAATTTTAAAAGTGAACACAACAGAAGAGAGTGCAAATTTGAAGGTGAAGAGATGTTGCTCCCGGACCTTGACTATGGTTGAAAAACCAAGAGTGAATGGACAAATTATGACAGAAAAGATATAACCTGGATAATGTGGCCAAGGACATTCTTTAGAAAACCTTGGACAAAGCCATGTTCAATAAAGTCAAATCATGCAAACGGCTAAAGAAATGCGGACAAGCTAACATTGATTTGTGAAGGCTCGGAGCAAATCAAGGAAAATAAATTATCGGTGGTGTTACGTAAATTTGTGAATTTCAAAATAATCGCAGAGAGACCTTGGATCGTGGATGCTCGGTTCACGAAATTACCAACGAACTATCTCGCACTTGGAAAAGAATATACACAGAAGAAATGTGTATGAAGATCCTAAAAGTCTCCTAAGTGAATGGGAAATGAAGGTCATGGCACTGAGACATTCCATGCACCTATCGAAGACCTCCAACCATGAACTATTCTCGGATCTCAAAGCCTACGAATTTGAGCCGAGAATAAAGATCGGAAGAGACAATCAGTACCCAAAACAATTTTGCTCTAATTGTTAAGGATGGAAAGAGAGTGAGGTCAAAGAAGTCATTGATCCGAAGAAATAGCCCTGGTGGTTAAAGGTTCAACAAGTTCTTCAATAAGAACTACAAAAGAGGCGGGCGAATCTTCCAGAAGACACTCGACTCACTCCAAGTCAAGGGAAGATAGGCCAACCAAGAGAACGAGCATCAAAAGCTGAATATCAAAGGGCGACAATCCAAGAATGGAAAGAGTGATCAAAAGGTTGAAAATCTATCTGAACTGCAGCAAACAACCAGTCACTATGCCATTGATTGTCGATATCCTGTAGTCAACAAATACAGGAATGAAGAAGAAAGAAAAGTCTTGAGAGAAAGAAGACAAGAAAAGAAAAAGGCAATGTTGGTGCGAGAGATCCGAGACAATAAAGTCAAGAGACACAAATGATTGAAAGTAGTGAAGTGACTACTCAAGTGACTCAAGAAGAAGCTTTGATCGTTTGATGGCCAAGGAACAAGATCAACCCCACCAAGAAGATGAGGTACACTCGACTCATCACACTCGATTCCAAAGTGATATTGATCGTGACACACACACTTCATCACCCACGATCTTTATGATTCATTAGGCAAAAATGATGAAAGACTTTGAACACATTAAATCCTAACACACACTACTAAATGAGGAAAATAGCCTACTCAAAAGTCAAAACTCACAGCTGACTAAGGAGCTGAGTACTCTAAGTTAAATAGCTGATGAGAATGAAATTCTAAAGACTGAAAATGCTAAGCTCATAGCAGAGATAACTGCTATAGAAAAGAGGGAAAATGACCTCAAAAATGTGATTGCCTCATTCACCAAGGCATCTAAATCATTGGATGATCTTATTATGAGTCAAAGAGAATGTGGAGACAAGACAAAGCTTAGGATTTAATTCCTCTCGTGCTATGTCAAGCTCCAAAAGTGATTTTGGAAAAAGGATCTTCAAGCAATGAAGTATCTCAAAATCCAAAACTCCAAATGGTGCACACATCTATTCCAAAGCACAATCACAAGAAAACTGGCCTTGGCTATAAAGGAAAAGGAAAACGAAACAAGTTGAGTGTCTTTGAGAGAACAGTGAAAAGAAATCCACCGAGTTCCTCAAAGAAACTCCAAACAGAAATACTCGTAAAGAAGAAACAGAGCTACCAAAAACCCCAAGTTCTATAAAAGAAATACATATGATGGGAATGGTAGAAAGTACCCAAGCCAAGCCGATTGGGATAATGTGAACTTTCAACAAAGACCTATGGAATATAAGCCCAAATGGCAAAGGCCTAGAACTCAAAGAAAGGCCATTCCAAAGGTATAAGAGCTTTCATCAAGACACATATGCACTGGGCACTACACTCGTAGACATCACAAACTACCCAAAGAAGGCAATTGCTAAAACACCTACACAGCATACTGACAAAAGAGACAACAGATTGTATGAACCTAGAACCCCAAGCAATTTGCCAAAATTAATTATGATTATGGCACTCGATAGATGGCAACCCCTTAGTGTCAAATCATTTGGCTATAGGTTGGTTGGATCATCTCACAATACTAACCCCTCGGGACCCAGGCAAGTATGGGTACCTAAAACTTAATTTCCTTGATTGCGGTTCAAGGAACAAATTTAGTGCCAAGGAACCTGGTACATGGATAGTGGTCTCTTCCAGGCACATGACAGAAACAAGAAAAATCTATCAAAATTCAAGGAAGTCAGAGGTGCAAAAGTCATATTTGGAGGAAATGAAGCTCCAGGAGAAATAAAAGGCATTGGATCCATCAAGAAAAATGGATTAGAAATCACATATGTTGCATATGTTGAAGGACTCAAATTCAATCTGCTAAGTATTAGCCAACTCGGACAAAGGCAAATGTTGGATTCAACATGGGTATATGCCAAATCAAGGACATCAATCCAATGAAGTTGTGTTGCAAGGATGCAGACAAAAGAACATGTATGTGGTAGATTGGTCAACTGCAACACCAAGCACTTGTTTACTAGCAAAGAGCACAGCTGAATCAAGTTGGTTGTGGCACAAAAAGCTGAGTCACTTGAATTTCAAAACAATTAACAAGCTTGCGAAAATGCTTTCTTGTAGAAGGACTTCCGCACTCGATACAAGAAGGAAAGTGTATGTGATGCATGCGGATGGAAAAGCAAATTAAATCATCATTCAAAGAAAAGACATGTCCATCTTCAACAAGAATATTGCACCTTACATATGGATCTATTTGGTCCATTGAACCAGCTAGCATAAGTGGAAAGAAATACACCTTGGTGGTAGTAGATGACTACTCAAGATATACATGGACAATATTCATGTGTAAGAAGAAAGAAACTCTACGAAACTACCACAAATTGATGAAGAGGATTCAAAATGAGAAAAGTCAAACCATTATCAAAATAAGATCCACAGAGGAACCGAGTTTGTCAATAATATAATAACTCAAGATCTTGTATTGAAAATGGTATTGGTCATGAATTATCTACGACAAGGACTCCACAATGAGAATGGAGTTGCGAAAGAAGGAATAGAACTCTCAAAGAAGCGCAAGGACCATGTTAGTCAAGCGGGGCTACCTAAAATATTTTGGGTCAAGCAATAAACACAAAGATGTTTTACTCAAAATAGATGCATGATAAACAGACAACAAAGACTCCTATGAGATTTGGATAGGAGAAAGCCAAATGTTGCATATTTTAAAATATTTGGATGCAAATGCTTCATCCATAACAATGGCAAAGATAATTTAAAGGCTTTTGGTGCTAAAGCTAATGAAGGTATCTTCTTGGGATACTCACCGAAAGCAAAGCCTCACGAGTACTCAACAAGAGGACTATGGTTACAGAGGAATCCATTCATGTGGTGTTTGATGAGCCAAATGTAAATGGAGAAGACATTGAAGAGTCACCGATAAGTCGAATCAACCAACCATGCGTAAGAGTCCCTATGTCAAGCCGAAACCGGATTTATAAACCCGGATGAAGATGAGATAGCCGAGTCTCAAAAAAATTGGAAAATCTGCGGCTAAGTGATGATGAGAGAGCGATCAAAGCAACACAACAAGACGACTGATTCAAATAACTTACTCCAACCTTATGTAAGATGGCTAAGAGACCATCCACGTAACTAGTCATTGGAGATGTAAGAGAAGGTGTCAAAACGAGATCCAGAACTCAACAAGAAGCAATGTTCACATGCTTCATCTCACAAATAGAGCCTAAAGATGTGTCACAAGCATTGGACGACACACATTGGATTCAAGCCATGCAAGAAGAGCTGAATCGCTTTGAAAGAAATAAAGTGTGGAATTGGTTCAAAGACCCACCCATCAAAATGTTATTGGCACTAAATGGGTGTTCAAAAACAAGATGAATGAGGAAGGTTCTGTGGTAAGAAACAAAGCAAGATTGGTAGCCAAAGGATATTGCCAAGAAGAAGGGATAGATTTTGATGAAACATTTGCCCCTGTGGCAAGATTGGAAGCCATAAGGATGTTTCTTGCCTATGCAGCTCACAAGAACTTTATTGTGTATCAAATGGATGTAAAGAGTGCATTTCTTAATGGTTTATTAGAAGAAGAAGTGTATGTTGAAAAACCTCCAGGATTTGAACAGAAGACTCTTGGAGACAAAGTATACAAACTCAAGAATGCTCTATATGGGTTGAAACAGGCACCTAGAGCATGGTATGATACATTGTCACAATTCTTGAATCGGAACGGATTCACAAAAGGCAAAGTGGGACGAAACACTCTTGAATCGGGATAGGAAGAGTATAACGCTTGTTCAAATATATGTGGATGATATCATCTTTGGATCCACAATCAAAGAGTTGTGTGATAAATTTTCAAATCTTATGCAAAGCAAATTCGAAATGAGCATGATGGGAGAGTTGACATTCTTCCTTGACTCCAAGTGAAACAAATTGAAGGATGGAACCTTCATAAGTCGACAAAATACACCAGGGATTTAATGAAGAAATTTGGTATGGAAGAGAAGTCTTCTGTGAAAATACCAATGAATACATCACCAAATGGATATGGATGCGGATGGCATGCTCAGAGATCAAACAAGATACTGAGCACTTATCGGATCATTGCTTTATCTCACAAAGAAGCGGGCGCCGACATCACCTTTGTAGGTGTATGTGCAAGATTTCAATCTGCTCCAAAAAACGCCACATGACTCGCAGCCAAGAGGATCTTGAGATATTTGAAAGGAAGCCAAGAAGTTGGCTTATGGTATCCAAAGGAAGGGGATTCAAGCTAATTGGTTATTCGAGACTGACTATCTATGGATGTAGAGTTGACAGAAAAGCACCTCGTGCACATGTCAAATGCTTGGAAATAGGCTAATTTATTGGTTTAGCAAAAAGCAAAATTCAATAGCCACCTCTACAAATTACAAGGAAATACATAGTCATGGCAAACAAGTGCCCAAGTCTTTTGGATGAGACAACAAATGAGAGACTATGAAGTTGAAGAAAATGAAATTCCAATCATGTGTGATAACACAAGTGCAATTGCAATCACTCAAAATCCTGTGTTGCACTCAAGAACAAAGCATATCGATGTCGATATCACTTCATAAGAGATCATGTTGAAAAGAAGGACATCACCTTGAATATATTTCAACCGATAGCAAGGCTATCGACATATTCACAAAACCATTATGTGAGTCAATATTTGAAGAACTCAAGCATGAGTTATGGTTAATTGAGTGCGTTGACACTCGAAGACTAAAAAAAAATAGAACACGAAAATAGGAAAAAGAGTCAACTCTTAAATCAAATAAGTGAATCACCGATCGGAAAGACAATTTGTACCGAGTTAGGCCGACAAATGAATATTTACATACGAGGAGAGGAGAGTTAAATCGGCTAAGGGACAAGCTGAGTCCTTTATGAGCAAAGTGACAAAAATGCAGTCGTTTTTACTAAGCGGGAATGTTTTTAAGAATGACGTCAGCATAATTATGACGTGTACAGGCAAAAGCTGCACACCAAGCTTATGATTGGATATAAATGCCGCCACATTAAATACGAGACATTAAATGCAAATCGGGCGTGCAAGATCTAAGCCGTTGATCTTGATCGCATTTCAAAACCACCCGCACGCCCTTTCATGAAACCATACTTAAACCATTTTGTCCGTTTCTCTCTCACTTTTCCAAAAACTTTTCATCTCTCTCTCGAAAGCAAAAGCAAAAATTTTCTCTCAAAACCCTTTCAATCCTCAGATCATTCTCTAAGTTTCGTTCGGTAAAATACTGAGAAATGGCATCCACTCATGATTTTGTCAAGCTAGGAAAGCAAATCCACACCGGTCTCACTGATTTCGATGGTATGGTGAAACAAGGGTCCGATGACACCCTAGTGCGTAAGATTGCCGAGAAATTGGAAACGCCTGGGCCGAGACCATTTCTCGATGTTGGAGTTTTCGATGACCTATGTGGAAGAGGTCGCACGCTTCTACGTGAATGCTGAGGTTCACGATGAGGGCATCAAGTCCTCTGTTCATGGAAAGGAGTTCATCATTACTGCCAAGGATTTGGCAGAACACTTCTTGTTACCGGCGGAAGGAGTGTCGGAAATTAATGAAGTGATGTTGACTGATCGCCGCTTGGAAGGAAGTAGCCAAGCCCGACTCACCATCGAGAAAGTAGTCTACACAGCTAATAAGAGATCGAAGGAGGACTACCACAAATTGCTGGACATCGTTGCCAAATGCATAGATATCAAATTTGGCACTTTGACCAGCCTATCAAAAGCAAAGTTGATCGTAATGGTTGCGATCATTGAAGAAACAAAATGAATCAAGGCTGAGTTTGTCTATAGCGGACTCGCGCCGACGTTGGGAACAAATCCTTCAAGGAGGATAGAACATTTGGAGGTTCCTCAGATACGGCCTGGTGATTGGTCGGTGATGGAGGTAAAAGGAGTCCTCTTCGACATGGAAAGGCGTTCCATGTAAACAAGAGGATGTTCGAGATCAAACCTATCCGCGCACAAAAAGAGCATACGCCAAGAGGGCGACACGAGTGAGGCGAAATCACCGACCACTCAAGATACAACTCTCCTCTCCACCAAAGAAGAAGGCTGCCCCTACAACAAGCTAAGAAGATCACGCCCCGCAAAGAAAGAAAAAGAAATCGCTCCCGCCCTGCGCAGCCTAAGTCACTCCCCCGCAGCAGCGTCTCCTCGCCCTCGCGGCCGCTAGCCGAGAAGAAATCTCAAATACCTTCTCCTATCGTCAAGAAAAGGAGAATCGATAAGCCAAGACGGCCGCCCTCGAATAAGACAACAAAGATCGCCCGCCGCCCGGACTCGAAGAGACCCTATCCAAACCGAAATCCCTCGGTTCAAACAAAAAGAAGAAGAAGAATTTTCAAGCGTTCCGAGCTTGAGAAACCAAATGAGTCGACCACTCACCGAGAAGATACCCGAGACTGCCGGAGAAGTAGAGTCTCCGCACGTGATCGATGAAACGGTCAAGTCTGAGAGGCCGATCAGCAGAGGCAACTCAAGACCCACCAGAGACGAATGTACCGGAGAACAAGGAATGGCCGAGACAACCACATCACCTGCTGACAAGGTTGTTTCTCCACCGTAATAGAGGCCACCGAGGATGTCGAGCAGCGAAGAATGCTACCCTTAATCCCCGAAATGAGGGCGAGCAAGAGAATGATGACGATGATGTAATCATGTCCTCTCCATTGTATCCAGACATCCAAAATGCCACCGCGTGACCAAGGCATCTCCGCATCAATCCCGAAGGATCAAGTCACCGTGTGATCAAGACTTGTATATGGACCGTTACCACTCGTATAATCGATCAATACTTAGTGGATTCCTCCAGGAGTTGGAGAAGAGAGAGTAGAAGAATTACCCCATCTTCGAACCTCTATAAAAACTTATCGTGTCATTTACATTTCAGCACTTTAACTCCTGTATCTTATTTGTTAAACTCTGCTAATAAATTTGCTATCCACTTAATAATCTCTAAGTGCTAAAACCAAGTATTAAAACAAACTTAACCAAATTCAAGGTTGTTAAGTCTTCCGCTGAAAATAAATCACAGTTATTAGCACTTAAAGAGATCCAGAACTCAACAAGAAGCAATGTTCACCTGCTTCATCTCACAAATAGAGCCTAAAGATGTGTCACAAGCACTGGATGACACACATTGGATTCAAGCCATGCAAGAGGAGCTGAATCAGTTTGAAAGAAATAAAGTATGGGAATTGGTTCAAAGACCCACCCATCAAAATGTTATTGGCACTAAATGGGTGTTCAGAAACAAGATGAATGAGGAAGGTTCTGTGGTAAGAAACAAAGCAAGATTAGTAGCCAAAGGATATTGCCAAGAAGAACGGATAGATTTTGATGAAACATTTGCCCCTGTAGCAAGATTGGAAGCTATAAGGATGTTTCTTGCCTATGCAGCTCACAAGAATTTTATTGTATATCAAATGGATGTAAAGAGTGCATTCCTTAATGGTTCATTGGAAGAAGAAGTGTATGTTGAACAACCTCCAGGATTTGAGCAGAAGACTCTTGGAGATAAGGTATACAAACTCAAGAAAGCTCTATATGGATTGAAACAGGCACCCAGAGCATGGTATGATACTTTGTCACAATTCCTGACTGAGAACGGATTCACAAAAGGCAAAGTGGATAGAACACTCTTCAGAATTCAAGATGCGAAGAGTATATTGCTTGTTCAAATATATGTGGATGACATTATATTTGGATCCACAAACAAAGAGCCGTGTGATAAATTTTCAAACCTCATGCAAAGCAAATTCGAAATGAGCATGATTGGAGAGTCGACATTCTTCCTTGGACTCCAAGTGAAAACAAATGAAGGATGGAACCTTCATAAGTCAAACAAAATACACCAGAGATTTAATGAAGAAATTTGGCATGGAAGAGAAGTCTTCCTCGTGAAAATACCAATGAATACATCACCAAAATGGACATGGATGCAGATGGCAAGCACGTAGATCAAATAAGATACATAGACTTATTGGATCATTGCTTTATCTCACAAAGAAGCGGACCTTACATCACCTTTGTCAGGGTGTATGTGCAAGATTTCAATCTGCTCCAAAAGAAAGCCATATGACTACACCAAGAGGATCTTGAGATATTTGAAAGGAAGCCAAGAAGTTGGCTTATGGTATCCAAAGGAAGGTGGATTCAAGCTAATTGGCTATTCGTGACTCGACTATCTTTGGATGTAGAGTTGACAGAAAAGCACCTCGTGCACATGTCAAATGCTTGGAAACAAATTTCACTTCCTGGTTTAGCAAAAAGCAAAATTCAATAGCCACCTCTACAACCGGTGACATACATAGTTGCGGGCAAATTGTTGCCCAAGTCCTATGGATGAGACAAAGAAATGAGAGACTATGAAGTTGAAGAAAAGGAAATTCCAATCATGTGTGATAACACAAGTGCAATTGCAATCACTCAAAATCATGTGTTGCACTCAAGAACAAAGCATATCGATGTCGATATCACTTCATAAGAGATCATGTTGAAAAGAAGGACATCACCTTGAATATATTTCAACTCGATAAACAGTTATCGACATATTCACAAAACCATTATGTGAGTCAAGATTTGAAGAACTCAAGCATGAGTTAGGGTTAATTGAGTTGAGTGACACTAAGAAGACTCAAAGAAAAGAAATGAAACACGAAAAGGGAAAAAGAGTCAACCCTCAAATCGCCTAAGTGAAATAGCCGATCGGAAAGACAACTCGCATCGAGTTAGCCGACAACAGTCACTAGGAGAATCGTGAGAAGAAGAGTTAAATCGGCTAAGGGATAAGCCGAGTCATCTATGAGCAAAGTGACAAAAACGCAATGTTTTTACTAAGCGGGAATGTTTTTAAGAATGACGTCGGCATAATTATGACGTGTCAGTAAAAGCCGCACACCAAGCTTATGATTGGATATAAATGCTTTGCCGCATTAAATACGAGACATTAAATGCTAATTGGCGTGCAAAATCTAAGCCGTTGATTTCGATCACATTTCAAAAACCACCCGCACGTCCTTTCAAGAACCATACTTAAACCATTTTCGTCCATTTCTCTCACACATTACCAAAAACTATTCATTCCTCTCTCAAAAGCAAAGGCAAAAACTCTCTCTCAAAACCCTATCAATCTTCAAATCACCTTCTAAGTTTCGTTCGGTGAAACACTAAAAATGGCTTCTACTCATAATTTTGTCAAGCTAGAAAGCAAATCCACACCGGTCCATCATGGATTTTGAAAGAATGGTCAAACAGGGTCCGATGAAGCTCTAGTAAAGAAGATCGCTGAAAAACTAGAAACGCCTGGCTAAAACCATTTCTCGACGATGGAGTTTCCGGTGACCTATGTGGAAGAGGTCGCACGCTTCTCGTGAACGCCGAGATTCACGATGAGGGGATCAAATCCTCCTGCTCACGGGAAGGAGTTCATCATTACGCCAAGGATTTGGCGAACACCGCTCGTTACCCGGCGAAAGAGCACCAGAAATCAATGAAGCTAATGTTGACTTGGTTGCGCTTGGAAGGAAGTAGCCAAGACCGATCGTGGCTTGAAAAGATAGTCTACACAGCTAACAAGAGGATGTTGAAGGAGGACTACCACAAATTGTTGGACATCGTTGCCAAATGCATAGACATCAAATTTGGCAGCTTTGACCAACTGTCCAAAGCAAAATTGATCGTAATGGCCGCGATCATTGAAGAAAAGAAAGTGAATCTGGGCTGAGTTTGTCTACAGCAGACTCACGCCGAGAATGTAGGAAAAAATCCTTCAAGGAGGATGGAACATTTGGAGGATCCCTGGGATGCGGCCTGGTAATTGGCCGAATAATGGAAGTGAAGAAAGTCCCACTTCCACATGGAAAGGCGTTCCACGTAAACAAGAGGATGTTCAGATCAAACCTTTCTGGCGCACAGAAGATACAGCTGACCCTGAAGATACAGCAGTATCCTCTCCACCAAAGAAGAAGGCTGCCCCTGCAGCTGCTAAGAGAATTGTTGCCCCTGCAGCAAAGAAAAACAAATCTGCTCCTGCCCCTGCAGCCGAGTCACCTGCCCCCGCAGCAATGTCTCCTGCCCCTGCAGCCGCGGCGGAGAAGGAATCTCAAATACCTTCTCCGGTCATCAAGAAGAGGAGAACTGATAAGCCAAGACGGCCAGCTACTCAAAAGAAAACAACAGCACCGGCCCCTGCCGCCCAAGACTCAGAAGAAACCTTGTCAGAACCAGAAATCCCTCTGGTTCAAACAAGAAGAAAGAGAAGAATTTTCAAGCGTTCCGAGCTTGAGAAGCCGGCTGAGTCAGCCACTCAGCTGGAAAAGATACCCGAGACTGCTGGAGAAGTAGAGTCTCCAGACGTGATTGATGAAACGGCCAAGTCTGCTGAGGCTGATCAGCAGAGGCAACTCGTAGACCCAGCTGTAGACAGAACAACTGATGAACAAGGCACAACTTAGACAACCAAATCACCTGTTAATAGGGTTGTCACCCCACCTGTAACAGAGGCTGCTGAAGGTGTCGAGCAGCGAAGTCTGCTACCCTTAATACCTGGAAACGAGGGCCAGCAAGAGGATGATGAAGACGATGTAATCATGCACTCTCCATTGTATCCAGACATCCAAAATCGTCTGCGCGAGTGGAGAAAATGGAAGCTGAGCCTATCCAGAGTGCAGTTTGAAAATCCAGAGTTCATTGCTGAGGAAGAAGAACTCTTCAGATTTCTTGAGGTGGACACAGTGCTGCAAGCCCTTGACGAGGATAATTGCATCAATATACTGGAGATTCGAAAAGAAAATGAACGGGCTAAAGCAATAAGGATGCAGAGGCACGTGAGAAAGCCAAAGATCTCCCTCTATAATCGGCACCCACAGAACATACACATCCTCACCTTGACCTCCTATCGGGAAGTGATGAGGATCTGGACCTATTCTTTGCCACGAAGAGTTGCAAATGCAGCAATGAGCAATGCAAGAATCCAAATCCTTCATGAGCAAAGAATGATGGAGGGACCAAGAGAGTCCTCCAAAACAAAGTTGGAGATAGACCCAATGGGAGTGGTGCAGCATATTGCCACTGTGGTTGCTGCCACCACCTCCCCAGCTCACTCGGAAGAATGAATTAAGGGAACTGGCAATGAAACTGGGACAGTGGGGACCCCGACGAGCCAACCCCTAATGAAGGTGTCTTACCACCGCCCCAACGCCCGAATACTCGGTGGAAAACACCGGGAGTCCGGAGATGAGTGACCCCATTCCAAGTCACTCACCGGTGTGTGCCGAGGGGAAACTCCCTCCACCGCAGCAAGGTCGGAGGATGTTTGCACCGACTCCACAATGAATCTAGGAGGCGAAGTGGATAAGGAACAAACACAAAGTACACAACAAGTTGTCATCAATGAGGCTCGTGCAGCTTGAGACTGTCTCACCGAGGTGCCAACCGCTCAAGACTAATGACGCCGCCGATGCGATCGAGGCACAGAAGGAATGCCGGGAGTTAACACTGGGCGATTTAAAGTGCAATCCATGGAGTTGAGACTCCAATGGATGCCACCGCAGAAGACCCTAAGACAACCGACACTCCGAAAGGGATGTCCAAGCCTCATTGCGATTGAGACCGCATGAGGTAATGAAGGCCAACGGGAGGTTGAAACTTCTCGGGGTAAAGAAGTCAAGTAGAACATCCCTCCCGCTATCATTGATCCATCGTAAAAGGAGATAAGTGCACTTCACGATTCCCGGATAATCCTCGATGTAACCTTTCCGGGATCGAAAGGAGACGATGAAGCTAAGTCATCCCCCTCAGAATCGATCCAAAAGACTCACCGAGGATGTTCCAACCACGAGTAAGTCGACGACCAAGACTACTCGTCAAACTTTCAACTTTGATGATGAGCCACCCATGGAAATCTCATCATCGTCCGATGACGCTTTTGATAAGGCTAAGGACCCAACTCACTTGGAAAAACCAAATGAGACCGACGAAGTCATTGTTGAGACACCGAGGCTCAAAGCAAGTTGGTCAACTTCAAAATGCACCCAGTGGCCGAGTCCATCGCAGATCCCCAAGTCAGCAAAGCAGTTCGACTCCACAAGGAACCTCACGAGCACCACTCATCATTGAACAAATCCCGTTGCCCGTGATGATCCCTTTGTAGAATCATTTCCCTTCTCTCTGGAGGTACCCGACCTCCGAAGAGTCGAAAGAGATCTCGAGCGCTTCCGCACTGCATCCTATCATTCCATCGTATACCATCGTTCGGTGACTATGATTTTGACGCCGCTTGGCCGTCAGTGAAATAGAGGAACACTGAAGTTCGGGAGGTGTTCAAAGCATTATTTGTCAAATTGAACGGATGGAGAGGCACCAGCCTCAATGGACATGAGATCGGATAACAGAGATGCCAACCTTACACGACTTGAGAGGCATAATAGTCGAATCCGGAGTGGTGGCAACAAAGAAGAAACAATGCGTGTGGAACAAGCTAGATATTTGAACATTGTTCAACAAGTTGTTGGTCCGGGAAATGGAATGCTTGATGCAAAGACAAAATTGAAAGAACACATTGAGCAAATGCATGAATCTCACACTACCGAGATAAAGTCAAGCGTGAGCAAAATAAGAATGAGATCCTGCGTATGGAAGAACACATGGATCGCAAATTTAGTCTTCTCACTACTGAGATGAAGTTGATTAAAGTCAATCCAACGCTACTCGTTACGAGTTAAATGCAAAGATACTCCGTAGCACTCGACGAACCTCGGCTATCGCCAGAGAACTTGACTTCTTACTTGCTAGTTTGTTTCGGGGGTCCTCTCTCCTTTGATGATGCCAAAAAGGGGAAGAGGAATACCTAAAAGTCAAGGGATCCGAAGTTGAGAAGGAGGAGCACTGTGAAGGGAAAGACAATGAGGAAGTATCAAGAGAAAAGAAAGGGAAGTCTGTTGAGTGGAAAGGATCGAAAGATGTGACCTTGATGATTGCTAAAAACCCCCAACAAAGTCTTGTCACAACGGTGATATTATCGAAAACTCCAAGTGACTCTCGCCACTCCACCACTCTGCTTTGTACCTATGGTTGAAAAGAGAAAGACATTGAAGCGAGGATGGAGGAAGTGGAAGGAAGGATGAATGCCCGAGTTATGGATATTCTCAAACAACATGGAGGCATTCCAAAGAGATGAGAGACACTTATGCCATCTCGTATGCCGGAATCGAGCCAAGACCGATTGATGAATTTAAAACGCCGCATCCCAAGGATACTTCGCAAACATGTCCATGGCTAAAGCCTGGACTTGTCTTTGGGAAAAGGGTCTCACACTATGTGAAGAAGGCGACAGCGGCAGACTACTGGCAATCACTCTGCTGGTCACTCTACTAGTCACTCACTGGGAAAAAGAAGACCCAAAAGACAATACACGCCCGCAGGTAGAGGAAGAAGCATGGTGGAGGAAGAGGTTTCGGACCTAGATCTCGCCCAAAACATTGAGTACATAGATCCAGGCAAGAAATGAGGGATCTCTTTGGGGCTGGTTTTGATGAAGTAGCCAACTGCAAGTAGCTAAGAATAATGCTTGAGTATGTGAAAAGAATTGAAGAAGAAAACAAAAGACAAACTCAGCTATGGGAGGAGAGACAAGAGAGACTAAGAAGAGATGAAGTCGCCGGAAGGCGATGAAAAAAGAAGAAGAAGGCCGAGGATGAGAAAAAGAGAAGAAGATCGAGAAGATGACAGAGTCAAGAAGATGAAAGAAGGAGGCGTGAAAGGAGATGAAGTGTTGTTGTCCACCCTTCATGTATTTTACTATGTAAATACATTTTATGTAAGTCTTCCATACTATATAAAACTCTGTACAAACTCTATACTTGTGTAAACATAGACAACATGGTTAGCTTAAGCCCCGGCTAAACTCGATACATTTTTGTTGGTGTAAGCTCGATACACTCAGAAACAAACTATGTAAAGAACAAGGATGTTATGATCAATAAAAGATCGATTCTAAACATACATTCTGTGGTTCTACATTTGTCTGTATGTATCTTTGTTGTTAAATAATTGTATGAATGTTTTAAGTTTTGGCATCATCAAAAAGGGGGAAATTGTTGGGAAATCATTTTATAGATTTTGATGAATGCCATGTAAAACTTAGAATAGGAAGTTGGCACCCCATTTTTTGTTGTAAACTGCATTGTAATAGATAGGACTGGTCAAGCTGAGTTTAGTCAGCTATGCCTAAACATGCAAGAAGACAACTAGAGACTAGAAGGAAGACTCATTGCAAGACAAATGAGAGTATGGCAAAGAAGAGAAGACAGAACTCGACCGAAAGTGCACAGTAAAGTATCGATCAAAGTCAACTCAAGACACCAAGTCTCAATGATAAAGTGACGTAAGAGTCATCAAATGATTGAAAGTCGACTTCAAGTCACCTGGGGATGTGAAGAAAATGCACGATCAAGTCAAGACAATCGAAAGAGATCCGTTGCACGTAAATCAAGAGAATTACTTAAACAAGTAATACCTCCATACTATCCTTCTTGAAGTGCTCGCTCCCAGAAGCGTGCAAAAGGAATAAACCAATGGGAAGCACTGCACCATGTCAGAACACTAAAAAGTTGAAGAACAATTCATACGAGGAAGTGGCAATTCCAAGGACTGAAACAAGACAAGCCAACGACCACAAGTGACTTTCAAAAATAAGCCTATTTCTTCAACGGGCAGATTTTTTGAAAGATCACTATAAAAGGCTGAGGAATAACTCTGAGAGAAGGTTACCTGAACAACGAACATTCAAGCAAACATTTGAACTGTAACCTAAGATATTCTCAAATCATTCAAGATCAATCCTCAAGCCTACATTACGAAGAAAATCAATCCAACACTCACCTGTGAAGGAAAGATAGCTTCAATCAGTTGAAGAGGAAATTTTTGAAGAATCAAGGGGTCTACATTCCACGGAGGATTGTAGAAAGGTTCAAAGTTGAACCAGTCTCAAGTTTTTGGAGGGCTTCGTGATCAAATCCAAGGAGCTTGAGCAAGTGGGTCTGTAGTAGCAAGCGCAACGCCTGTGAAGAAGTCGAGTCGTGCGAGAAGCAAGTCAAGGTGACAAGGCATCTCCGGATCGAGTCCCAAAGGATCAAGTCGGTTGTGTGATCAAGACTTGTATCCGGACTTTTACCAACAGTATACTAATCAATACTTAGTGGATTCCTCCAGGAGTTGGAGAAGAGAGGAGTAGAAGAATTACCCCATCTTCGAACCTCTATAAAAACTTATCGTGTCATTTACATTTCAAAGACTTTAATTCCTCGTATCTTATTTGTTTAACTCTCATGATAAATTTGCTATCCCTTAATAATCTCTAAGTGCTAAAACCAAGTATTAAAACAAACTTAACCAAATTCAAGGGTGTTAAGTCTTCCACTGAAAATACATCGAGTTGAGTTAAGTTTTTAGTCAAAACAATTTGAGTTATTTTATCAACAAAAATCAGTCGTTGAGTGACTAACTCTACGATTAACTAATTTAGCCGTCCATCAAGGACACAAACAGAAGTACTAACTCAACAATTAAAAGGACTAAATCGAAAAGTTGGTAAGGTTTATTCAACCCCCTTTCTAAACCTTACACTCACGCCCTTTGGGACCTACACCTATCCAGTGCGATTTGAAAGACTGAGTTCATTGTCAAGAAGAAGAACTCTTCAGGTTCCTTGAGGTTGACACAGGCTTTGCAAGCCCTTGATGAGGATAATTGTATCAATATACTGCCCGATTCAAAAGAAAACGAACAAGTGCTAAAGCAGATTGAGATGCGAGGCACGTGAGAAGGCCATATGCCCTCTCACCGGCACCACCGATCATACACACCCTCACCTTGATGTCCTATCGAGTGATGAGGATCGACCCCGTTCTTTGCCACGTAAGAGTTGCAAATGCAAAGAAGAAATGCAAGAGTCCGAATCCTACATGAGCAAAGAATGATGGAGGGACCAGGAGAGTCCTCCAAATCACAAAATGAAATAGATCCTATGGGAGTGGTGCAACATATTGCCACCGTTGTCGCCGCCACCACTTTCCCGGCTCATTCGGAGGAAGGTGTTACGGAATCGCAATGAAACCGGGATAGTGGGGATCCCAATCGAGCCAACCCCTAATGAAGGTGTCTTACCACCGCCCAACGGTGAATACTCATGGAAAAAATGAGTCCGGAGATGAGTGACCCCATTCCAAGTCACTCACCGGGTGTGCCACCAAGGGAAACTCCTCCACTCGTAGCAAGGTCGGAGGATGATGCGGTGACTCCACAATCAATTTAGGAGGCGAAGTGGAGAAGGAACAATCACAAAATACACAAAGAAGTTGTCATTGACGAGGCCGAGACAGACTCGTCTCACTGAAGTGCAATCGCTCTGCAGTTAATGACGCCCGATGCGTCGAGGCACAGACGGAATCGCCCGGGAGTTAACACTGGGCGATGAAAGTGCAATCCATGGAGTTGAGACTCGCCGTGGATGCCACCTCGAAAGACCCCAAGACAAATGACACCGCGAAAGGGATGTCCAGCCTCGCCGCAGATTGAGATCGTAGGAGGTAATGAAGGCCAACAGGAGGTTGAGACTTCCCGGGTAGAGAAACGGGCACGTAACATCCCGCCGCTATCATTGATCCATCGAGAAAAGGAGATAAGTGCTTTTCACGATTCCCAGGATAATCCCGATGTAACCTTTCTCGGGATCGGAAGAAGACAATGAAGCCGAGTCATCCCCCTGCGGATCGATCCCAAAGACTCACCGAGGATGTTCCAACCACGAATAAGTCCGACCTCAAGAATACTCGCCAATCCTTCAACTTTGATGAGCCACCCATGGAAATCTCATCATCGTCCAATGACGCTCGATAAAGCGCAGAGGACCATCAACTCATTTGGAAAAACCACCGAGACCGATGAAGTCGTTGAGACAAATTGAGGCTCGGCAAGTCGGGTCGACTTCACAATAGACCACAAGAACAGAGTCCATCGCGCGCAGCTCCCAAGTCAGCAGCAGTTCGACTCCACAAGGGACTTCACGAACACCAATTATCATTGAACAAATTCCAGCTTGTCCGTGATGATCCTTTCGTAGAATCATTTCCCTTCTCTCGGAAGTACGACCTCCCCGAAGAATCGGCTAAAGATCATGAGCGCTCCCGCGACTGACCCTGTTATTCCATCGGCAAAGATTGTTCCAAAGACACTATGACTTTGACGATGCTTGGCCGTCAACCAAACAGAGGTGACAAATTGAAGTTCGGGAGGTGTTCAAAGCCTTATTTATTGAAATAGAAAAAATGGAGAGGCACCAGGCCTCACCGGATATGAGGTCGACAACGAGATGCAAACCTACTGGCGATTTGCGTGGCATAATAGTCGGGGATCCGTGAGTGGTGGCAACAAAGAAGAAACAATGCGTGTGGAACAAGCTCGATATTTCAGGACATTGTTTAACAAGTCGTTAGTCCGGCGAGCCGAGAATACGATGCAAAGACAAAATTTCAAGAGCACATTGAACAAATGCATGAATCTCATACTACGAGATAAAGTCGCTGCGTGAACATAATAAGAATGAGCTCTGCGTGTGGAAGAGAATATGGATCGAAAATTCATCTCCTCATGGCCGAGATGAAGTTGGTAGCATTGAATCCAACGCCACCCGCTCCGAGTTCCGTGCGGCTTACTCCGCAGCCAGATTCGGCGAACTCAACTATCGCCAGACTAGACTTCTTGCTTGCTAGCTTGTTCCCAGTGTTCCTCTCTCCTTTGATGATGCCAAAAAGGGGAAGAGGAATACCTAAAGCGCGCGAAGGGATCCTGAAGGCGAGAAGGAAGGAAGCAAATGTGAAGGGAAAGACAAAATTGAGGAAGTAATAAGAGAGAAGAAAGGGAAGTCTGTTGAGGGGAAAGGTTCGAAAGATGTGACCTTGATGATCGCTAAAACCCCCCAACAAGGTCTTGTCACAGCTGATATTATCAGCAAACTCCCAGTGACTCTGCCACTCCAACACTCTGTTGTACCAATGGGTGAAAAGAGAAAGACATTGAAGCGAGGATGAAGGAAGTGGAAGGAAGGATGAATGCCCGAGTTATGGATATTCTCAAACAACATGGAGGCATTCCAATGTAGACAGAGACACCTATGCCATTTCGCGGGCTGAATCGAGCCAAGATCTCATTGATGAATTCAAGACGCCGCATCCCAAGGTTATTTCGCAAACATGTCCATGGCTCAAGCCCGGGATTTGTCTTGGGAAAAAGGTCTCACATTATGTGAAGAAGCCGACAGCAAACAAACCACCGGCAATCCTCCGCCGTCACTCTGTTGGTCACTCACCGGGAAAAAGAAGGCCCCAAGACAATACACACCTGCAGAGGCGGAGGAAGAAGCGGTGGTGGAGGAAGAGGTTTCGACCTAGAACTCCGCCCAAAAACATTGAGTACATAGATCCGTGCAAGAAAGGAGGGATCTACCTGGGTCGATTTGACGAAATAGCCAACTTTGCAAGTGGCAAAGAACAATGTTGAGTATGTTAAGAGAATTGAAGTAGAAAATAAAGGACAAACTCATTTGGGAGGAAAGACAAGAAAAACTGAGAAGAGATGAAGCTACCAGAAGGGCGTATGAAAAGAAGAAAAAGGCTGAAGATGAGAAAAAGAGAAAGAGATCAGAAGATGACAGAGCTGAAGAAGATGAAAGAAGGAGGCAACGAAGGAGATGAAGTGTTGCTGTCCACCCCTTCATGTATTTTACTATGTAAATACAATTTATGTAAGTCTTCTGTACATTGAATAAAATTATGCAATTTCTATACGTGAGTAAATATAGAACAGCATGGTTAGTCTAAGCCCCGTTTAAGCTCTGATCCAATTTTTTTTTTTTTGGCTTAAGCTCTGATACACTCTGTAAACAGATATGTAAAGAACAAGAATGTTATGATCAATAAAAGATCGATTCTAAACATACATTCTGTGGTTCTACATTTGTCTGTATGTATCTTTGCTGTTAAATAATTGTATGAATGTTTTAAGTTTTGGCATCATCAAAAAGGGAGAAATTGTTGGTAAATTATTTTGTAGATTTTGATGAATGCCATGTAAAACTTAGAATAGGATGTTGGCACCCCATTTTTCCGGTAAACCGCATTGTAATAGATAGGGCTGGTCGAGTGAGTTAAGTCGGCTATGCCTAAGCATGCAAGAAGACAATCGGAGACTAAAAGGAAAACTCACGCAAAGGCAAATTGAGTATGGCAAAAAGAAGAGAAGACGGAACTTGATCAAGATGCAAAAGATGCAACAGTGAAGTACTCAAGTCAACTCAAGACAAATGCAAGTCTCAAGGTTGAAGTGACGGAAGAGTCATCAAATGATTGGAAGCGACTCGAAGTCACCTGGGGATGTTAAGAAAATGCGGTCAAGTCAAGACAATCAAAGAGATCCGTTGCCGACGTAAATCAAGAGAATTACTTAAACAAGTAATACCTCCATACTACCTTTCTTGAAGTGCTCGGTTCGAAGCGTGCAAAAGGAATAAACCAATGGGAAGCTCAAAGACCATGTCGAACTCGAAAAGTCAAGAATCATTCATACGAGGAAGTGGAAATTCCAAGGATCGCAACAAGACAAGCGACCACAAGTGACTTTCAAAAATAAACCTATCTCTTCAACGGGCAGATTTTTGAAAAGATCACTATAAAAGGCTGAGGAATAACTCTGAGAGAAGGTTACCTGAACCACGAACATTCAAGCAAATATTTGAACTGTAACCTAAAACATTCTCAAGTCATTCAAGATTAATCCTCAAGCCTACATTACGAAGGAAATCAATCCAACACTCACCTGTGAAGGAAAGATAACTTCAATCAGTTGAAGAGGAAGCTTTTGAAGAATCAAGGGGTCCACATTCCACGGAGGATTGTAGGAAGGTTCAAGGTCGAACCAGTCTCAAGCTATTGGAGGGCTTCGTGATCAAGTCCAAGAAGCTTGAGCAAGTGGGTCAGTAGTAAGGCAAAATGCCCGAAGAAGAAGCCGAGTCGAGAAGCCACCGAGTGACCAAGCATCTCCAGACTGATTCCCAAATGATCAAGTCACCGTGTGATCAAGACTTGTATCGGACTCGTTAACCACTCGTATATTGATCAATACTTAGTGGATTCCTCCGGAGTTGGAGAAGAGAGGAGTAGAAGAATTACCCCATCTTCGAACCTCTATAAAAACTTATTGTGTCATTTAAATTTTAGCACTTTAACTTCTCGCATCTTATTTTTATATCTCACGATAAACTTGCTATCCAATTGATAATCAATCGAGTGCAAAAACCTTGCATTAAAACAAACTTAACCAAATTCAAGGGTGTTAAGTCTTCCAATAAAACAAATCACAATCGAGTTAAGTCTTTAGTCAAAACAACTGAGTTATTCTATCAACAAACAATGAGTCCGAGTCTGAGTGACTAACTCTGGCGATTAACTAACTTAGTCTGTCCATCAAGGACACAAAAGTGTGAAGTATTAACTCTGAATATTTAAAAGGACTAAATTGAAAAGTTGGTAAGGTTTATTCAACCCCCCCCCTTCTAAACCTTACACTCACACCCCTTGGGACCTACAACTATATCCTTTTAAAGAAAATTTTTCATTCTTTGGATAAAACAAGCCATAAGAAATAGTGCCTTTTAAATATCGAAAAATTCTTTTAACGGCACTTACATGAGATTCTTTGGGATTGCTTTGAAATCGAGCGCATAAGCATACGGCATGAAAAATATCGGGTCTACTTGCGGTTAAATAAAGTAAAATGCCAATCATACCTCGATATTTTGTTTGGTCTACCAATTTACCTTTTGGGGATTTTGCTTTAATATGGCAAAAATGGAATCGAATTGTGATTTTGTGGTGAAAATCGAAGTTGTTGTTTTTATGCTTTCGGTGGCGCATACGGTGTGTGCGCCGGGATATACTGTTGGCTCACCTCCTTTCTGCGCCAGGGTTTTTGAATTTTTTTTATTAAAATTTGTATGGCTAGCGCACATTGAATGTGCGCCTGGTGCGCCAGCACAAGGATATGCTTTCAAGCGTTACAGCTAAGGTGCATCGACAACTACAGCTTGCTTACAGTGCATGCTTGGAAGTTTCTGTGCAGCTCCACAAACGTGGAATATTTTATTGAGGTCTTTCTTGATTTTTTTAGTAATACAGAATATTACAATGTGCGCCATCCATACAAATTTTAATAAAAAAAAATTCAAAAACCTGGCGCAGGAAGGAGGTGCGCCAATAGTATATCTGGCGCACACACCGTGTGCGCCACCTAGCATAAAAACAACAACTTCGATTTTCACCACAAAATCACAATTCGATTCCATTTTTGCCATATTAAAGCAAAATCCCCTTACCTTTTTCATCCTTGTTGACTTTGATGTTGGTTGCCATTGGAGTAGTGACGGTTCTTCCTTCTTCGATGTCAAACTTCTTTAGAACTTCTTTGGTATACTTTGATTGTGATATGTAGATGCCTTCTTGACATTGCTTAATTTGGAGTCCAATGAAGAAGTTGAGCTCCCCCATCATGCTCATCTCAAACTCACCTTGCATTAACTTAGAAAATTTCTTACAAAGGGAATCATTAGTAGCACCAAAAATAATATCATCTACATAAATTTGAACTAATAAACAATCTTGCCCTTTTTAAAAAATAAAGAGAGTAGTGTCAACTTTACCTCTTGTAAATCCATTTTGTAAAAAGAAAGAACTAAGTCTATCATACCAAGCTCGGGGTGCTTGTTTTAAACCATATACGACCTTTTTAAGTTTGTAAACATCATTTGGCCTTGAAAAATTTTCAAACCTCGGAGGTTGTTTTACATAGACTTCTTCTTGAATAAAACCATTTAGAAAAGCGGATTTAGCATCCATTTGGTACAGCTTGAAATTTTTAAAACAAGAATGGCCAAGTAAAATACGAATAGCTTCTAAACGTGTAACAGGTGCAAAAGTTTCATCATAATCAATACATTCTTCATGACAATACCCTTGAGCTACTAACCTTGCTTTATTTTGAACAATGTTTCCTTGGTCATCAAGTTTGTTCCGGAATACCCATTTTGTACCAATAATTGTTTGTGATGGAGGATACGGTACCAATTCCCAAACATCATTTCTTTCAAATTGATTCAACTCCTCTTGCATTTCTATAAACCAATCATCATCTTCAATTGCTTCCTTTGTATTTTTAGGCTCTTTTTGAGAGATAAGAGCTTTTTCGACATATTTCCTTCTAGTCATTACCTTGTCTAGAGGGTCCCCAATAATGAGATCTTTTGGGTGATCTCCTTGAATTTTAGAGCAACGGGAGATCCGAATTATCACCTTTGTCTTCTTGTAGAGCATTTGAGGATGAAGGTTGATCATTTGATGTTGAAGGTTGATCACTTGGAGCATCATTTTGAGTGATTGATTCAATGTTGTCTTCTTCATAACTATCATCATTTGGTATCCTTTCAACACCAAGCTTCATTGAATTTGACGTGAATAGATTCTTCAACCACCATACTAGTCTTATTGTAAACCCTATGACGCTTTGCTCTTTGTTGAATATCCCATAAATATTCCTTCATCGGCCTTAGGATCAAGTTTATCCAATTGATCCTTGGTATTCAAGATAAAACATTAGCATCCAAATATTTTGAAGTAACTAATATTTGGAGTTCTTCCTTTCCAACGCTCATATGGTGTTTTATTCAACTTGGGACGAAGATAAACACGGTTAATGACATAGCAAGCGGTGTCTTGACGGCCCAAAAATATTTTGGAAGTGAAAATTCGTTGAGCATTGACCGACTCATTTCTTGAAGAGTCCAATTTTTCCTTTCGGCTACTCCATTTTGTTGTGGTGTCCTAGGAGCCGAAAAATTGTGAGCATATCCCTTGGTTTCACAGAAGACTCTAAATTCACCATCAAATTCTCCTCCTCGATCACTTCGAATAGACTTAATGGAATCTTCCTTTTTATTTTCAATAAGTCTACACAACTTAGAAAACTCATAAACGGCATCGTTTTTATTAGCAAGAAACATAGCCCAAGTATATCTAGAATAATCATCGACTATAATGAAAGTGTAATATTTTCCACTTAAACTAGCCGTTCCAATATCCCCGTACAAATCAAGATTAAGTAATTGTAGAGGCTTGGTTGTGGAAATTTCATTTTTGGGCTTAAAACTACTTTTAATTAATTTGTTCTTTTGACAAGTATCACATAAGCCAAGATTTTCAAAACTTAATTTGGGTAGTCATTTTACATGTTGGTTTTTGTAAATATTTTACAAATTTTTGTATCCAACATGTCCAAGTCGCCTATGCCATAAACTAGTTAAATCATTATTGGCGACAAGACAAGAAACATTTTGACTAACCAAATCACTTGTACAAATTTTGTAAAGATTGTCTTTCTATTTGCTTCATAAATAATTTTATCATTTTTAAGAACAAGTCATTTTTCTTTATTGAAAAAAACATTGTAAATTGAATCACAAAGTTGGTTAATACTTATCAAATTAAACTTAAGCCCTTCAACTAATAAAACATTACTAAGAGAGAGAAAAGTTACCAATTTCTCCATTTCCAAGAATTTTTCCTTTGTCATTCCCGAACATGACCATGCCTTCTTCTCGGAGCTTGAGGTTGGTAAGAAGTTCTCTCTTTCGAGTCATGTGGCGTGAACACCCGCTGTCTATTAGCCATTTGAATATTTCGTAATGATTATAGCCCCTAGTACCTACAAATGAATTATTTTTAGATACCCTATAATTTCGGGGTCCATGGGGTTAGTATTGACACCTTTGAGTCTCCAATAATAGCTAAAATTATTTTCAATTTGCAATTATTAGAATAATGCTCATTTTTCCCACAATAAAAGCAAACAAGATTATTAGGACTCTTAGAACGTATAAAAGTCGGACCTTGGTCATTTTTCTTAGAAGCATTTTGAAAAGGTTTATAACCAAGTCCTAATTTAGAATGCTCACTTCTTTGTGCATCAAGAATTTTGGTAACCTTATCCATACTTAAATTAAAACGATGCACATCCTTTTTCAACTTTTCAATCTCTTTAGTGAGCATTTGTTATTCGGAATCAAGAGCATGCATTTTGGTAATAGTAATAGCATGAGCACGATCAAGAGATTCACAAGAAGTAAACAATTTTTCTTTATCTAATTTGAGCTCTTTAAAATCCTTTTTCAAAAGTTTGTATTTATATAACATATCTTTAAATTCATTTTGGAGCTCATCATCATCACATTGTAATTCATCAACTAAAGAAGAAGATGAAGAATTAGAGCGTACCTCGTTGTTTTCATCGTCAATGGCCATGAGACCTTGTTCGGCTTCTTCTTCCTCGTCGGAGGTGGCAAGTAGCTCATCCCAAGTTTTGCTTCGGCATTCAGAGCTTTCTTTTTGGGAAAGGGCTTTTTCTTATTTTGCTCCTCCTCCACTAACTTCGGGCAATCAGCTATATAGTCCTGGAATTTTCCGCATTTAAAACAAGAGTTGTATCTTGATTTTCTTGCCTTATTTTTGTTCAAAAATCTGGCAAATTTCCGAACAAGAGCGGCCGTCTCCTCATCATCCTCATCACTAGCATAATATGAAATATTAGAAGAATATGCTAAACCTTTAGAAATAATTTGCATACTCGATTTAAAGGTGGATGGTTGGGAATTTTTCCTCTCTTTAAGATACACTTCATAGATGAGGAGGTTCCCAATGAGCTCATCAAATTTGAGTGTTTCAAAATTTTGAGCTTCCGTAATTGTCGTCACCTTTTCGGACCATGACCCGAGGAGAGCATTTAAAACTTTGGTGACTTTATCTTCTTTGAATATGATTTTCCCAAGTGCCACAAGAGGATTGACTATGTTGTCAAGTCTTTCCACCATCTTTGAAATATTTTCTCTATCAAGCATAATGAAGTTTTCAAAGTCTTTAACAAGCATTGTTTTTCTTGCTTGTTTGACTTTCTTTGTACCCTCATAGATGGTTTTCAATTTTTCCCAAACTTCATGTGCCGACTTTATGCCTCTTATGCGATTATATTCAGTGGCGGTAAGAGAATAATATAAAATATTCAAAGCCTTACCGTTTAGAGATAAGGCCTTCTTGTCGTTTTCATCGAATTCTTTGGAACTCTTGAGAACCAAAGAGCCATCCTCCAATTTCTTTGTTGGTTGTGCAATCCCTTCAATGACCGCATCCCATATATCGAACCCGCATCCTTGTGAGAAGCACTCCATTTGGTCTTTCCAAAAGACATAAATGTTGGTGTCGAATAGTGGTGGCTTGTTGGTTGAGGCACCAGTGGTGAGGTAGCTTTCGTTCGTAGCAATGGATCTTTCCTCTTTACTCGCAATGAAAAACGAGCTTGCCAAAGAGTTTGGCTCTGATACCACTTGTTAGTCTAAGTGGCTACGATAATCTAGATGGGGTGAATAGATTATGCCAATTTTTTGATTTATGCCCTCTTTTTCGAATGTAGAAATAATAACACTCGATGATTTTTAGAGCTTCACCCCACTTAGGGACTACGTGCTCTACCACCCCAGTATATCTGGGATGAATTTCGAAAAAGAAAAAGAATTTTATTAATAGTTACCAAAACTATTACACCTTCACCTTTGAAGAGTACCACACTCTTCTTACAACACCACTTTGAAGATTACCACAATCTTCTTTCACCTATGAAGAGTACCACACTCTTCAACACCTAAAATCATCCAAGTGTATTCTTACCACAAGAATACTAACAAGGATGTCTTGTTTTGGATGATTGAGAATTACAATCAAGATTACACTTTGTTTAAAAAATATTACCACTCAAAAGTGCAAGTGTAATCAAGAAGGAAGCCTAATACTCAAGATGTGCAAGTGTAAAGCTAGGTTTAAAAATTACAACATAATGTGAAAGTGAAGAACAAGAGCTTGTATATGAATTGCTTGTATTGTTGTACATGTTGTGTGTTGTCATGAACCTTCAAATCCTTCATCTATTTATATGAGAGCCTTCAAGATTTGAATTCCAACATAGGCTCTTCTATCTTCACTTTTGTCTACAAAAGAAGGATTACAAGATGCACAAATAATATACAAAAATGATAAAGTGATAAAAGTAAATCTTGTTTGTTTCTCATTGGCTCAAAATCATCTGACACCGGTCAACCAGTATAAAAGATTTGAAATTAAAATCGTTGAGTTTGAACACGCACAGGTCGACCAAGGGGGTCGACCTATCCCTGGGCCTTTACAGATTGACAAAATTTTGGACAGAAGGAAATCACACGGGTCGACCTGGGAGGTCGACCGGTCGACTTGTAGTTGGACCCTTCCCTTGGAATTTTTGCGTGAGAGAAAAAATTGAGAGTTAAGTTCAGGCACCGGTCGACCTGGGGGTCGACCGGTCGACCTATTCCAGGGGGTTCCGGTCCGTCAAAAATTCCGACTTTATTTTTCAGGCGCCGTTTTACCTTGATGGTATTCGGTAATTATTAAAAACAATTTAAAACAAAAAAATCAATTTTTATATCGCCCGGAAATATTGTTTTGAATAATCGAAAATATGTTTAAGGTGAAATCATCAACAACAAAAATAGTTTCATTCTAACAAACGATACGTTTCTTGTGACTGAACTTAAATAAGACTTTGATAAACGATACGTTTCTTGCCAGACTTTGAATAACAAACGATACGTTTCTTGCCAGGCTTCGCTTGTAAGGTTCTTAGTTGTCAAGGTCGACCAGGGTTGGATTTGCCCTGGATAAATCCTAGTCGGTCATCTAAGGTGGTATTATTACTTCCCATGTGGCTTTGTGTGGGTCCTAATTCCACCAGCTCCTGGTCAGCTATCAACAGAAATTTTCACTATTTATATATATTCTTTTCATCTAATTTAATTTTTCAAGAAATTTATCTACTTTCACATTAATACAATGTTTTGCGTTGAATTGGACATTCTTCTTTGTTTTATTGTGTATTATATATCATATTATGAGGGTATTTGCAAACTCTAAAAAACGTTATTCTTAGCTTCTAGACAAAAAATAGTTGTTTTCTCATCTAGGCTTATAATCATTTTTTTAGAGTTTAAAAACACTCCCTATGTTGTTTAGCTTTTACTAATTTAATAGCGAATTGTAAGATGAAAGTGGTGACATACAATAAATAATGTGATAAAATTAATTATCCTAGAAAAAAAAAAGATTATAGAAATTTATGGCGAAAATATATTATAGACTATTGAATTGTTATTAATCTATAGGCAACATTGCAAAATTGGTCCTATATCATGTTGGCCTCTTTTTACTTTTGGTCCGATTTTTAATTTTTTGCAATTTACATGCATTATCTTTCCAAAAGTTGCAAATTTATTCTGAGATTGCTTGTACTTTCCTTCCGTCCACTTTCATTTCTGAGTGAATAGTGGTGAAATTGTTTTAAAAGTGAAAATTTGATGTATAGAGAAAAAGTAATTATTATGTTGACGCGATGGAAAATCTTTTAGAAATGATGATTGTTTGTGAAATTTTTGTGGAAATAATAGTGTAAAATATAATGAAAGAAAATTGAATAAAAAAATAAAAAAGTGAACCAAAAATAGGCAATATGCATCTCATTTTATACATTTTGTTATCACGATTAAGAGATATAATAAAATCATTGATAAATTAAAAAAATACCAAATTCTTTATGTGAATATAATAAAGAGAGAGAAATAAAAAGTATTACTTGGTATTGAGAAATGTTAAAAGAAAAAAAAGAGTTAGTTGATTTTGGAGAAAATTGAGATTTTTTTCAAAAAATAATATTTTTCCCCAAACAATCACACATCTCATATTTTTTTTTCAAAAATAAAAATTATGTAAAAGGAAATACAAGCAAGCACATCCTTAGTTCTTTTCGCCGGAAAAACTCAATTGTCACCGGAAAGTGCTAACGAGGCACCACAAATTGCTTAAGTGCTGATATAGAAATTATATACACAAAAAAATAAAACAAAAAGAAAAAACATTATCTTTTCAATTATAATAATAATATATAAATAGATTTATATGTTTATAATGAGAAAATATAATATTATATGAATTTTATTGCACATACATTAGGGTTTATATGCATATATTATATGGGGGGATCATATGAGACCATGGCTCTAGGTGAGACAAGATGGACTAATCTCAACCATTCCCAACTATTAATCAATGGATATGATTTAATAGATAAAAATTATATTAAAATATTAATTTAATCAACATAAGGGTAATAGGGTAAAAGAACGTAACAAAGCGGTTACAAAAATTGAAGGAAATAAGAATCAAATCTCTTTCTCTCTCTTACATATCTCAGTCGGTCAATCCTAAAAAAAAGTGATCATCCAACAAATCTGATCTCTCTCTCACACAATTCCATTATTAACGCACCATAAGAAATTTCTCTTTCTACACGCCATTAACGAGTTTTGAAGATTTTACAAAGGAAAAAAACTATGAAGAAGAAGACGATTTCTGTTCAAAAAGAAGAAATATTAATATTTTCACAAGAAACTCTCGTGGGAAAGATAGAAGAAGTTCACAGTCATGAAGAACTTGAAGCTGGTTTATATTCAACCCAGACTTTATATACTGTAATCTATAGATTTCCGCGTTGGAAATGGTGCAAAAATACTTTGTGAACACTGCATAAATTACTATACGATGTTGCATATTTGAAACCATGCAGGAAACATCAAGTAATGATACATTATAAGGTATTTATGCAGTGGGAAAAACTAAAAATACAATACATATACCCAACGATGTAATGCGTCATAAACTATGAAACAAAATCAACTAACTATGTACAATATTTATAAACCCGGACCGAACATCGAACCGGATTAATAATTGGGTCACTGGTTCAACTGGCTAAACCGTTCTAAAAAAACCAGTTCAACCACACACACACACACACATATATATCCTTATATAGGGAGGAGATCCTATGAGACCATAGCTATAGGTCAGAACATAAGACTCAATCCACACCATCCAACAAAATAAAATAAAAAGCTAGGATTTAATGGGATTTTCTAGTAATAAACAAATGGTGGGGACCAATTAGGGTTACAATAGGAACATCAAATTCAACCAAATAACCGTTTCCCTGAAATCAGGGAATGAAATCTTACCATAATCACCATTTTCTTCCTCCACGATCAAACCAGAGAGAAAATCAACATTCCCTCTCCACGATCATAACATCGAAACAGAGAGAGCCTGCAAACAGAGAGAAAAATCGACATTCAAACCAGGAAAAACACCAAGATTGAAAATCAAGCATCGAAACACAAATCACCAAACCAACTAAAACACTAGAAAATCGCCATACACTTCAACGGGATCGAGATTGCGATGTCACAAATACAGGATTCCCCCTCCACGATCCATTCGCATCAAGGTAATAATTTCACATCAATTCATCCGTAAAAATGTGAGGTTCGAATGCATGTCGTGTTGAACAATCAAAAAATTTACGACCCCAGCATTGCGGAACGGATGTGTAATTATAACAAATATTGTGTGTGTTTACTATAAATATTATGTACATATAGATTTCTAAGTATGTAAAACATAATCTCACATAACAACAAGCAAAACTTTTACTAATATGCTAGTTTACAATAAGGATAATGCATGTATAGTGTTTTTAATGTGTATAGTTATAATAATATATTGGAACATATGAGGATTTGTACAAAAAATCATGTATTTAGTTCGTATTAATGATATGTGTGTATAGTGTGTCGAATTTGTGTATTTAGTATGAAAAATATGTATCACGTATAATGTATTATGCAAAATAGATTTTTGCCTAATTACAATGCATGTATTATATGCTTAGAGTAGTAATTATGTACACAATGGGCATTAAATATGTGTACTTATAAGACAAAGATTGGTGAGTACGATTTTGCACCATACGTTCATATTTTGTAAATATAGTATTCTAGATTTGTATGCTTAGAGTAGTCATTATGTACATAATGTGCATTTAAAACGTGTACTTAAAAGACAAAAACTGCATAATACGATTTTACACCATACATTGAAAGTTTGTGTACATAGTATTCAATATTTGTATATTTATTATGTAAATCTTGTGTTTTTACCGAATCAAACTCAGTTACACACGATTTATGTTGGTCGAGACTCGAAATCTCGCCAGATCGACTAAATATTGGATTCCAGAAGTGGAACAAGAAAAAATTCCTCGTGCCGACATGCATTTCCGTACATTGGAGGCTAGAATACAAATTTACAAGGATTATGGTATGTGTAGTGGCTTCGACGTTAGAAGGTTGGGACACATAATAGCAGAACATGCCCGACCCGCACCAGTGCCTCCTAAGAGCAATGTGTATTTGTTATTGATTTCAATTTTTTTGTGTAATATATACGACATTGGCAAACTAAATATACATTATCGAATGCTAGAATATACATATCCAATACACTATGGCAATTTATCAGTGTTATACATAATTCTATGCATAATCATACAATATCTGTACCTATTTATACATTACTTATGTTTAAACTATACATCGTTTTTAAGTGACAACATTAGGATCAATATATGGCCTACTTAACTATACATAATTTTGTGCGTAAGTACATAAAATATTGTAACTACGAATACAATATTAACGTTATATGCCCACATTCAAACCAAGTGTACGTAAAAAAATGCAAAGTTATATTGATTTTAAAGAAAACAACCCATGTCTGATCCATTCATATCCATAATTCAACGAAACATCTAAGTCATATACAAAAAGATGAGCATAAATATATATTGTACATTGTTTATTAAAAACAGAACTACAATACTATCTTCCCCGTCCAAAACTTTCTGGCTTCTTTCATACACTGTCCCTTTAGCTCATTGTTCTTTGTGGTGGAGGATTATTGCAGCCGAGTACTTCGTGCGCAAGTTAGACATTTAAGACGAATTGTTCTTCTCCAAACCACTGTCTCATCCCTTGGTGTCACCGCCTATGTAGCTCTCCATATGCCTCATGTCATATATACCACAATCAACTTTGTTTGGTATCTCTCCAGGGCATGCATAGTCTAGACGGGGTGCATTTACGGACAACACTTGCCATTTGCGGACATCTTTTAGTCTCCAAGTAGTCCAAAAACATCCGAGCCTGCGAATATACCATGGAAAACAACTTATGTGTACATAATTTAATACTTAAGTACACAATATTACATACCTATTTAAACATCCATCAAAAATATAAACATACACTAATCATTTCAAATATTTAAGCTTATGCGTACAAATTCTAATAACTAACAACACATTTTAACACTGATAAATACACAACATTATGGAACCAATTATTATACAAAAATCAAACAACTAACTAAACATTTTCACAAAACTAAATATACATTACCATATAGTTAATTGTACATAGTTCCATAACATTATCAAGAATTAACTGTCCATTATTACAAAACTATATACACATTATCACAAACCTAAGTATACATTATTCTACAGCTAAATACACATAATTCCATGACATATATACATGCTCGCACAAGTAACAAAATAAAGTGTTCTATAACTAAATACACATTATTACATAACTAAACACACATTATTATGCACCTAAAATACATTACCGTGCAACTGAGCATACATTATTAAAAACATGAAAGTACATTAATACAAAAGCTAAATATACAAAATTACATACCTAAATATACATAATTACGTAACTATATATACATTATTACACAACTAACAACTCACTGCACGAAGGTGCAAAATTGACCATGATAAATCGGAACTTAGAAATCGAAACAAATATAAACTACAAGCACACAACATAAGAACAACAAAAATCACAAGAAAAAACCAATCATCAACCCTATTGGCAAGAACAAATGCAATATATGTTTATACCCTAAAATAGAACAGAATGAAAACAATAAAATCGACCATAAAAACACAAAATAGAACCCTAACAGCAACAAACACCAAAATCGATCAGAAAGACTTACACCCAAATTGAACCCTAGAAGCTTATGTTGAACCCTATCCACGAGTAGTCGCCAAAAATCAGAGATGTTCGAACCTTAGATACTTCAGGTGATCGATATTTTGAAATGGAGAGATAGAGGAAGCAGTTTAGTAGGATGAGATGAAGCAATTTTTCTTTTTTTTTTTTACAGAGGGAGATGGAGATGGACGAGAAAGCAGATTCGTATTTTTGAAAAGAGAAATAAGAGAAAATCGTGGGATTATGAGATATCAGATTTCAGATTTCAGTTACCAAAATTCGAAAATTAGGGATTTACAAATATATCCCTTAACTTAAAGGACAAATTACTTTCATACCCTTGCGTGTAACCACCCATGCCTAAAATTGAGAGTAAAATTTGGACCATTGATTATTAAATCAAATGGTCTAGATGTGGTCTCATTTTCTTACCTAAAGGGTTTGGTCTCATTTGATCATATCCCTATATATATCTATATATATGTGTGTGTGTGTGTGTGTGTGTGTGTGTGTGTGTGTGTGTGTGTACAAATGTAGAAGATAAATACAACTACAAATGTAAAAAAAATAACAAATAAAAAGAAAACATAAATTTAAATTTAAATTTAAATAATATCCAAATATATGTATAAATCGAATATAAGGAAAGTTATATATAAGTTTACCAAATACATTTCCGTTCAATTTTTGTAATAAAATAATTTGCTTTGAAAACATTGAACCCCGACCTACCTCTAGTCATATTTGGACAAGGAAAGGGCGGGGTTAACCGGGTCACCAGTTTTCGGGTTTTTACCGGGTGGCAATAGTTTTTTAGCCACCCAGTTTTAATATAGAACCGGACCAGACACGTGATTGGTTCTCGGTTAAATCGATCAAACCGGTCGGCCGAGTTCGGGTTTCAAAACATTATGCATTATCTAGAAACTATCTATGCAGTGTGTATAACTAAAATATATAGTACATTATACTCAACTATTTCTTATTGTCATAAAACAGTACATAAAAAACAACTAAATATACATTATTTAATAACTATGTAAGCGGCAAAAGAACTCTAACTATATTGTGTTACGACAAAAAAAATTGGATCCTAATCTGAGAAGACCTACTACCGTGGTGTAGTTCTTCACCATAAAGGCTCCTCTCTAGCCTTTGGTGGTTCCACGGATCTGGGGTTACTCATTATTCTAGCAATGGATCCGGAGGATATTTGTAAAAGAATAGAGAACATCAAACTCTGGAATAAGAAGAACAACCATACAATCACTATCGAACAAGGGCTTCGCCAAAAAGGAGAAGAGCGTGTCACGAAGTGCCTTGCTGCCAAAGTCTTATCAGCGAAATTGATAAATAAGGAGACATTCCGTCAACATCTGCCGCATATCCTCCAGGCTACAAAGAAAGTTGAGATCGAATCGGTGGGAGATAATTTGTTTGTGCTGGAATTTACGAACATGATAGACCGCAAGAGGGCATTGAAGGAGGGTCGTGGCATTTCTTCGGAATCGGATTCTCTTCCAAGAACTCAATGGAGTGGAGAATCCAAATTTTCAAGAATTTCATAACTGGGAAGTGTGGATCCAAATTCACAACCTATCGGTGGCATTCATGTAGGAGGAAATTATTAGAATGATTGGCAACAAGATTGGGAAGGTAATTGAAATTGACAAGGGGGATCTCGACGTCATTCTGGGGAGATTTATTCGATTAAAGATCCAATTGGCGATGAATGATCCACTTCAGAGCCATATTATAATTAATGGCGATGACAATCAGGAGGATTCTTTTGTGTTAATCACATATGAGAAATTACCCGATTTTTGTTATACATGCGGTAAAGTTGGGCACACATGGAGAGAATGTGGGGATACCATTGTAGAAGGCCAAGATATGGTGTATGGTAATTGGCTGAGAGCCAATTTGCCAATGGGGAAGACTAGACCTCATAAAAAAGATGACGAAGGTCGAAACATGGCTGTCCTAGGAAATAAAACCCTAGATAAGGCTCATTCACGTGAGCGTGGGACGACTCCTTTCAACAAGGATAATATGGGGGGTTGGACTAATGAGGTCATTGAGACTGATAATGCAGCAATACCTGAGCAATCGACAGCCATAGTTTTGGTGCAAGATAATAAAAGAGTCTTCGGGGAAAGCAGTAAAAACAAGGGATAGTTACAATTAATCCGTCGGAAACGAGCAACCTCTCTCCAACATCGCAAAATAGGAATGTTTTTCCTATACAAAATCAGTCTTGGTCTGATGTATCTACTGGTCAAAGCCCGAAAAATTGGAAGAGAACAACAAGGATAAAAAAGCAAGCGGGGTCTCCATCTAAACGGGAAGCTAGGATCAAAAGAGGTATATTCGAACATGGTGAACAAATGGAGGAACAAACAACGAAAAAAATGAAATATCGAAAGGATGATGTGCAAGGGCTGGAGGAAATGGAGGTAAGTGATATAGATATTTATGACTTGGCGGGAGTTGCATCGCAACCCCACCAAGAACAATGAGTTGCATAATTTGGAATGCTCGGGGGCTTGGGAACCAACGAGCGTTCCGGGAGCTTGGACAGCTAATCGCCGAAAAGGACCCACATCTCTTATTTTTGTGCGAAACAAAATTGAGAGCAAATAATTTACTAGATGGAGAGAATCGTTTGGCTACGAGTGTATGTTCATTGTTAATAGCAATGGAAAAAAATGTGGTCTTATTTTGCTGTAGAAAAAGCCACTGGTGATAAACATTGCGTCGTATTCGGAGGGGCATATAGACAGTGTGGTGCAGGATGGTAACAAGAGGTGGATATTTACGGGATTCTATGGCAACCCAGATACGAGCATACTAAGACACTCATGGGAGTTAATGTGACATCTAGCTTCCATTGGAGAATTTGAACACCTCCCGTGGTTAATAGAAGGGGATTTTAATGAAATTTGCAGCCATAATGAAAAGTCAAGGGAAGACGTCGACCAGATGATCAAATTGATGATTTTAATAGAGTTATTGAGGAGTGTGAATACGCGAAATTTACGGTGAAGGTGGCTGGTTCACATGGGTAAATCGAAGATCGGGGGAGGAAATAATTTTTGAGAAATTGGATAGATTTTTAAGTACTCTCCATTTGAGGCTTCTATATCCCCTTGCCGAAAATCACACATTGGAGTACTATTCTTCTGACCACAGGGTTGTGGTGGTAACATGGCGGAGACAGGATACTAAGAGTATTAATAGCAGCAAACCTCGTCGCAGAAGGTTTAAGTTTGAAAAGTTTTGGAGCATCGAACTAGATTGGAGTGAAATTGTAGAAAAGGGTTGGTCCTCAAATGGTATGGTCACCACCTTAGCAGAGACGATGGACGGGTGCAAGAGGGAATTGCAATATGGGCGGACTCCAAATTTCGACATGTACAAAGTTGCATTAAAAAGGAGAGGGATAAGTTGAATCAATTAAAAAACTCTCACAGATGGAGACAAGCGGAAGAGGACATTGCGAAACTGGAAGGTAAAATTGAACAACTTACTAGCCAAGAAGAAATATTTTGGAAACACAGAAGTCGAAATAATTGGTTAAAACACGGAGATAGAAACACCCCTATTTCTATGAACAAGCTAATCAACGGCATGCGGTGAATACTATCAAGGAATTGGCTTCCAAACAAGGGGATTGTTGGGAAATTAATTTTTAGATTTTGATGAATGCGATGTAAAACTTAGAATAGAAAGTTGGCACCCCATTTTTGTTGTAAATTGCATTGTAATAGATAGAATGGTCAAGTCAAGTTAAGTTAAGTCGCCTATGCCCGAACATGCAAGAAGTCAACTAATGACTAAAAAAGACTCATTGTGGGCGGTGAGTGTGGCAAAGAAGAGAAGACAGAACTCGATCAAGATGCGGTGAGTGAAGTGTCGGTCATCAAGTCAACTCAAGATAGCCAAGTCTCAAGTTGAAGTGACGGATGAGTCATCCAAATGATTGGAAGGCGACTCAAGTCACCTGGGAAGTCAAGGAAATGCAAATCAAGTCGAGGCAATCGAAAGAGATACGTTGCCGAAGTCAAGAGAATTACTTAAACAAGTAATACCTCCATCTCGCTTTTCTTAAAGTGCTCGATCCCGAGAAGCGTGCAAAAGGAATAAACCAATGGGAAGCTCTTTGTGTTAGAACTCGAAAAGTCAAGAATCATTCATACGAGGAAATATCAATTCCAAGGAATGCAACAAGACAAGCCAACGACCACAAGTGTCTTTTGAAAATTAGCCTATCTCTTCAATGGGCAAATTTTCAAAAGAACACTATAAAAGGCTGAGGAATCTATTTGAGAGAATGTTGGTTACCTTGACAATCAGAAAACAAATACGAGCAAGAAAGGCAATATTTGTAACCAAAAATATTCTCAAATCATTCAAGTTCAATCCTCAAGCCTACATTACGAAGGAAATCAATCCAACACTTACCTTGAAGGAAAAGCGACTTCAATCGATTGAAGAGGAAACATTTGAAGAATCAAGGGTCTACATTCCACGGAGGATTGTAGAAAGGTTCAAGGTCGAACCGGTCTCAAGTTTTGGAGGGCTTCGTGATCAAATCCAAGAAGCTTGAGCAAGTGGGTTGTAGTAGCAAAGCAAAAATTTTACCCCAGCGAAGAAGCTGAGTCGTCTGACGACGACCACCGGTGTGTGACCAAGGCATCTCCAGATCGAGTCCCAAAGGATCAAGTCACCAGTGTGATCAAGACTTGCATCCGGACTATTAACCACTTTGTATATTGATCAATACTTAGTGGATTCCTCCGGGGAGTTGGAGAAGAGTGGAGTAGAAGAATTACCCCATCTTGAACCTCTATAAAAATCTATTGTGTCATTTACATTTCAAAGACTTTAATTTACGCACATTACTTTAATATATCTTGATAAATTTGCTATCCAATTGATAATCAACAAAGTGCTAAAACCAAGTATTAAAACATACTTTAACAAAATTCAAGGGTGTTAAGTCTTCCGCTGAAAACATATCACAGTCGAGTTAATTCTTTAGTCAAAACAGTTGAGTTATTCTATCAACAACTCAGTCGAGTCTGTTGAGTGACTAACTCTGCTGATTAACTAACTTAGCTGTCCATCAAGGACTCAGCTGTGAAGTATTAACTATGAACGTTTCAATGGGACAGTCTTCATGTTTTCTTCTCCTAGAGATGGACAATCCTTCGACTAAGAACTTGCTTGCACACACGCACAAACATTAGAGGACTCTGGGGATTGTCCCAGGGAGGCCCCTCTGACGCTCAAGTCAGCACAATCAACGAGAGAATAAGACAGTAAACAAATACTTAATTAAAATGCATAGGAGGATTATGAATTAATTTACTTACAAATGAATAGAATGGATATTTTTATACTCGGGAGATGGGCCAGTCCGCGTAGGAGATATCGGCTTATGGGTTAGTCCGCGTAGGAGAAATCAGCTTATGGGCCAGTCCCGGACACCTTTGGGCCGGTTATTTTATTAAGAGCCCATTAGATAATTAGTATTAAATAAATATATAAATTGAATTACATATTAATTAATTAATTAAATATCATTGCCCCAACAATATATATATATACACACATACATATTCTAATGCACCCAGCTGATAGCCCACTTTCTCTGAACATATTTTAATTTTTACACAAAAACCATTTAAACGCTAATGCTGAAAATCGGAAAAGGCTCTTGGAAAGCAAATCAAAAGCCCTTAAATTTTTCCTAAAACAAAAAGTGCAAATTAACTTTGTTTGATATTCTCAAAGTATTCATTAAGTTGCAAGCTACCCTCCTCTATGTTTCAAAGAACTCAAAGTATATTCTCAAAGACATCTTAAGCAACCAATCCATATATTTTCTTTGGATAATTATTAAATTCTCGACATTAATTTAACATGTCATGTATGTATATATATGTATATATGTATAGGATCATATGTGGCAAGGGCCTTATTGTAAGGCAGTGTGGATTAATCCCATCCATTAATCACTCAAATCCTATGGTCCAGTTTTTTTCGTTTTTTTAAGTATTCGCCCATTTAAGGAAAATTTGTCTTTTACATTGTATGCTTTTTCATTATTTTGCAATTCATCCTAAACGATTTTTAAGGGATTGATTTATGATTTTGTTCCCACTTTCACTCATATGCAGTATCCTCAATTTTGAAAGCTCTCAACTCTTATTATCTCTCTTCTTTCTCTCGACTGAAAACCTCCTCTCTATTTTTTTTCGACTCAAAATTCTATTCTTTCTCTCAGCTGAAAATCAATCCAGGGTGTTGGTGTGTGCTGTGATTTTGTGTGATTCTTCACAGTGTTGGTTTGAGGTAAGTTTCGAGTTATGTTTTTATGTTTTAGTTCGAAATTTAGATGATAAGGGTTTTTTTTACCATGTTTGGTGGCTTTTTTTTGGAATGATATAGTGGTTAGTGTTCAATATGTGAAGTCTTTTTTTTAGAAGATAAGCATTTTTTGTTTGAATTTTTTGATTTTGAAGTAACTAGGGTTTTATTTTTTGTCCAGTCGACTAATGTTTTTTGTTTTGTGTTTTTTTGGGGATCTTTTGCTAAATATTCCTGTTTATTTAGTTTATTGTTTGTTGTTGGTATTTTTGGTGTAAATTTGAAGAAGAACGATGTAATTCTAGATGTTATGTGGTGTAATTTTGTATCTTGGGGTGGCGGGAGGGAGGATATGCGTGCTAATGTGCGTGTAGGTAGGGGTTTTTTGCACAAAGGTTGTGTGTTCTTGTTTTGAAATGTGTTTGTTAAATATGTCAGTATACTTTGTTTTATGTTTTGTGATTCTTTCCTGGTTTTTTGTGTACTGATTTATTTGTAAATGATACAATTTTAGTTTTCGTTTGATGCATAGTTTGTATTTGGTGTGGTGTTATCTAATCCTTGATGAAATGAATGAATAAGTCACTCTAAAGTGTGGGGGGAGTTTAATTTTGATGTATTGGCAGGCATTTTAATGGTGCATGTTTAGTGATGTGGTTTTGCAAATGAAGATATATCATGGTGCATGTTTAGTTTCTGTCATGTGCATAAGTAGTGCATAAACACACCTGGTGTTTAAATAACCCCTTTTTAATGCACAATTAAGGTTCATGCATTGCACATTTAGTTTTTCACTTGTGTGTTTTATGTTTTATCTAATTTTGAGGTTTGATTTATGTTTCTTCATGTAGTTAATTGTAGGTTAGGAAGATTATATGGCTAGAGGAAACAAGAAAAGTCCAGCTTCTGGCGGGGCGGATGATGGGGCACGTAATGTTAATAAGATAGATAAGGTTGCCAAATCAAAAGAGAAATCACGCTACCCAAGTTGAAGACTAGATCCGTGCGAACATCTCTAGCGGACGCAATGAGTGGTCTGAACAATTTTCAGACCAAAGTTGTGATTGAAATGGGCTTTAGAAGCTTGCTGGGGCTAAAGGTTGACGGGTATCTGGGGAGGTTGATTACTGTTTGGTGGACAGTTTTAACTCTATCAAATGTGAGTTGATGCTTCCAGGTGGGAGGTCCATTCACCGCGGTGAGAAGGATGTGGAGTTGGTATTGGGGTTTCCGAGGGGTGGAACCAGAGTTGAGAAAAAAAAGAAGTCGGAAACATCATAAATTTATGAGGATTGGTAGTCACAATTTGAGGCCAATGCAGATGGGACTTACAATATTAAGGTTGTCGATGTTTGTGCGAAGATGTTGGAGGATTTTGAAGGGGGTGTCTGGTTTAAGAGGAACTTAATTGCTCTTGTAGATGCACATATTATAGGAAATGTGCAGGGCGGTTACATTAACGCACTTGTTATGAAGTGTTTGGAGGATGTTAATGAAATTCGGAACATGAATTAGTGCGAGTACACTTTGAAGACCTTGTTTTCTAGCCGTGAGAAATGGGTGAATATGAACAAGCATTTCAATGGGCCGTTGCTCTTTTTGATTGTAAAAGACGTTTTAATTTTTTATGTTAATATTATTTCTTATAATAACATTTTTCGTTGTATTGATGGGATTCTATATGGATAGAGTTGTTATGTATATTCGAGAGATCCCGATGGTTGTGTCGTGTGTTCGATCGACAACATAAAACATAAGGACATGAATACTCACCGAGATCAAAATTGGGAGTTTTGACAAGATTTTATAGATTGTGCAATCGATGAGGCTGGAGCATTTGGGTCGCGGAATGATCAATCGGTCCCGTTTCATTCGGTTGTGGTGGTGTGCGAGTTTTTCTTTTTAACATTTATGTTGCTGATTTTTTCATTAAAAAACACATCAACTCGTGTAATGTAGTTATTACCGTTTAATTGCATGTTCATATTTTTATGATGATGCATATTTAGTTCGATTTTGATGTAATTATATTGTTTTAATGGTATATTATTAGCTATAGATTTGTATGTGTTCATTTATGTGATTTTTTTTCCCCGTCAGAATCGAATGATAATGCATATTTATCATAGGAATGGTGTAAAGTTAGTGTGTGATTGGGGTAATATTAAGTATACTTTATGTCTATTCAATATTTTTTTATAAGCACGTGTTAGTAAATAAGTATATACAAGTGACAATTATCCAGTACATCATAATTAAACTAAATAAGCACTATAAAGTTGTTTTAGTGTGCATTAAATATTTGGTAGTGGATATCCGATTTTTGTTCTTGGGTTATGTTTATGTTTTTGTGGACTAACTGTCTTTGATTTTATATTTGTGTAGGGGCACGTTGGCAATGTTTTGTCTAAGTTGGCATCGGTAGCTACTGATGTAATGGACATTATTCTCATGCTGAATAATGCTCCTTGGGAGCTGGCTTCTAATGCTGACTTTGGGAAGATCGAAGCTGTGGAGAGGAAGTTGATATGCTTTTCGGGGGATAAGCTAGGGAAGAAACCGGTGGTGGAGCAGCTCTTGGTAGCGAGACTCAACAGAGTGATGCATTGTGGAGTAATCCGGAAAATATCGCTGCTTTGGAGAAGGTTGAACAAGCAATTTGCCGGCAGGAGGAGTTCAAGAAAACTTCTGATGATATGCCCAGCTTTAGTATTGGTTTGATACAGTAAACAAATATTGTGAATAGTGATGTTGTTTCGAAACATCGCGAAAATATGCCGAGGAGAATCCGGCTGAGGAACAACCGCAAGCCGGGGTCGTAAGTTTTTATTTGTTTTTTAAATATGTAGTATTTTCTTTTTTTTTATTATGTATTTCATTTATGGGTTGTGTAGGACGATTTGTCAAAAGATAACAATGAAGGTACTGGGATAGCTCGGGGTGGTAATGACGGTATGGATGTGGGGCAAGGTGGCGCTGGTGAGGTTGCTGGACAGGAGCAGGCTAGGGTTATTGGGAAGTCTGGCAATGTTGCGGTGGAATCGATCAGCCGGTTGAAGTGGTCTACACGTGAAAGGTAAGAGAAAGCCGCGTAAATCTGTGATGTTGATGTCGCCCTTCCCAGCTAGACAGGTCGACTTTGCACAGAAGATGAACAGGATTCACAACACAGTTGTCAAGTGGGTTTTTGATAACATAGGGTCTGAGAGGTTGTGTGTTTTTTCATTTTCTCTTTTTATACTGTTTGATTTTATTAGTTTTGTTTCTAAATTTCTATTAAATGTGTCCAGGAATGAGGTTGTTTTTAGGATGGGAGACACAATGCTTTTGAAAGAAGACTTGGAGACAATGAGGCATGGGGAGTATATAAGTATTGTTGTTATTGACGTGTGGGCCAAATTGTTGAATAAGATGGAGGAAATGAGGGATGCTAACTCCCCTTCGAGGTTTTTTCTGACAAACTTAGTGACGGTATATGTCTTTTAATTTTGTGTCTTAATTCTGCTATTGGATATGCAATTTTTTGTCTCTTTGTGTATTTTTATACAGTACAATGGCGTACGTATGTTGTTTTTTGGTGCACAGATAGTAATAAAATATTGTACAATGTTGCACAGCTATTAATATTGTGCACAGTTATGTATAATCTGATGCACATTTACTTATATTATGGTATAATGTAAGTTCTAAAATGGTATATTGTTATTCATAAAATGATATATTTTTAGTTATAAGCTGGTGCGCAGTTATATTTTCTAATATGATACACATTTACTTATTAATATGATACACATTTACTTATATTATGGTGCATAATCTGTTACAAAATGTATTTTTGCACATTCAAGTGTAAAGAGTTAAGTGATAGTTCTTATATCATGATTCGTATTTTTCTGTTTTGCAGTTGTACTCCTTTGTGTCCCCTACCGATGATATGACCGAGGAAAGGGTTTTGGCTTTGTTTTCGGAATCTTTTAATGCAGAATTTGTGGACCCAACCGCGGCTAATTTGCAGGTTGTTGAAATGGTATGATTGCTTAGAAGCTTAGTATATTTGTTTTTGTTTTTGTTTTAGTATGACATGCTATTTGTTGCTCTTTTTTCAATTCTTCTTCCCGATTCTCAAGAGTGAGCATATTTCCGGGATATGCATCAACATAAAGAAGAAGTATTGTCATATTCTGGAAAACTCTTCGGTCGGAGGTACCAGTTGTGACTAGGACTGTTCATTCGGTTAATTCGGTTAACCATTAACCGAAATGTCGAAAATCGAATTAACCGAATTTTCTAATTCTTAAAACCATTAACCGAACCGAAATTGTATTTACCGAATTAACCGAACCAAATTATATTTCGATTAATTCGGTCGGTTAACCGAATTAACCGAAATTTCTTTTAAATACAAAATATATGTTCTAAATATAATATATAATATAAATAAATAAATATAATTCACATAAATTTCTTTAAAATAAAAATTATAATTTTTTATATATAATATATGATATAAATAAATAAATATATATGATATATAAATATAATTATATTTGAAATATATGGTTAGTATATTATTTCGGTTAATTCGGTTAATTTCGAATTTTCGAACTGAATTAACCGATAACCGAAATTCTTCAAAACCTTTAACCATTCACCGAACCGAAATAATTTGGTTACCGACCGAATTAACCGAATTGATTCGGTTAACGGTTAACCGAGAAAAAATCGGTTAATTGAACACCCCTAGTTGTGACAAGTACGAACAAATGTCGGAGAGACTGGTAATTTTTAGCATTAATTTTGTCCAGATATTATTTATTTTAGTTCGGATATAAAATAATATACAATTAGCTATAAAATAATATACAATTAGATATAAAATGATGTACAATTAGTTATAAAATGATGCACATATGGTTTTGCTGCATGTGTTAGTTGTTTTGTTTCCCTGTTTTTCTGTTAACAGATATTTTGGTATGTTTTTTTGTATGTGATTCAGTTGGGTGTTTTTTCTCGATATTTGCTTGCGCGTGGGTGTTACCAGGCATCGCGTGTTGTTGAAAAATGCTCCCCAATTAGACTTGCTATGTCGTGGAGGGATGCGGAAAATAAAGTTGACTGTGGGGTCTATGCCATGCGTCACATGTAAACCTACATAGGGGGAGCCTTGAAAAAATGGGACTGTGGGTTTGACAAGGCCGATGCCACCGACCAAGACGGTGAGGACATTGTATTGCCATGCAATTCTAATGCATGATTTGAACCAAGAGAAGGTTAGGGGTTTTAGATTTAGCCAAAAAAAATTCAATGATAAGTAAAACTAACAGGGACATTGTTTGGGTTTTTCTGATGGGGTGTTCTTTTGTATTTTGGAAACTGAATTTTTCTTTGAAGGGTATGTTCTAAGTTTGTTTTTAGTGTAGTTTTGATTTTTTTTAATGGTGATGTAATTTTAATTGTGTTAATGCTATATTTTGAGTGTATGTATATTGCTTAGACTATTAAATTTGCATGTTTAATACTAATGCACATTTAATAACATTTTGGTGAATATTTATTAGTGTATTGATGCAAATTATGTTTGCTTTTTCACAATTGTGATAATTTTTGTGTATAGTTACTGAAGAAATAGTGCACAGGTAATAACATTATGGCACATATTTAGCACTATATTGTTATATATACGCTATCCACAAGCTTGTTTTATATACAGGTGTTTATTGACCTTTTGTAGTGCATATTTTGTAATTATTTGGTGCACTACTAGTACTGTTATGATGCATGTTCGTAATACAATGTGTGTTGGGAAATTTATTGTTTAGATTTTGATGAATGCCATGTAAAACTTAGAATAAGAAGTTGGCACCCCATTTTCGTTGTAAATTGCATTGTAATAAATAGGGTTGGTCAAGCTGAGTTAAGTCAGCTATGCCTAAACATGCAAAAAGACAACTGGAGACTAGAAGGAAGACTCATTGCCGCAAGACAACCGAGTATGGCAAAGAACGAAGACGGAACTCGATCAAGGAGCAAATTTGAGATGCGGTGAGTAGAATATCGATCAAGTCAACTCAAGATAGCCAAGTATCAAGTTGAAGTTACTGGAAGAGTCATCCAATGATTGGAAGTGACTCTAAGTCACCTGGGGAAAGCAAGGAAATGCGGTCAAGTCGAGATAATCGAAGAGATCCGTTGCACGAAATCAAGGGAATTACTTAAACAAGTAATACCTCCATACTACCTTTCTCGAAGTGCTCGACCCCGTAGCGTGCAAAAGGAATAAACCAATGGGAAGCACTTGCACCATGTCGAACTCGAAAAGTCAAGAACAATTCATACGAGGAAGTGGCAATTCCAAGGATCGCAACAAGACAAGCCAACGACCACAAGTGTCTTTTGAGAATAAGCATATCTCTTCAACGGGCAAATTTTCAAAAGAACACTATAAAAGGCCGAGGAGTTTATTTGAGAGAATGTTGGTTACCTTGACAATTAAAAACAAATACGAGCAAGAAAAGCTATATCTCAGAACCAAAAATATTCTCAAATCATTCAAGATTAATCCTCAAGCCTACATTACGAAGAAAATCAATCCAACACTCACCTGTGAAGGAAATATAACTTCAATCAGTTGAAGAGGAAATTGTTGAAGAATCAATGGGGTCTACATTCCACGGAGGATTGTAGGAAGGTTCAAGTCGAACCGGAGTCTCAAGTTTTTGGAGGGCTTCGTGATCAAATCCAAAGAGCTTGAGCAAGTGGGTCAGTAGTAGCAAGGCAAAACCGCCTGTGAAGAAGCCGAGTCGTCACGAGAAGCCACCAAGCGTGACCAAGGCATCTCCCGGATCGAGTCCCAAAGGATCAAGTCACCAGTGTGATCAACACTTGTATCTGGACTTACCACTCGTATACTAATCAATACTTAGTGGATTCCTCCTGAGTTGGAGAAGAGAGGAGTAAGAAGAATTACCCCATCTTCGAACCTCTATAAAAACTTATCGTGTCATTTATATTTCGGCACTTTAATTCCTGCACCTTATTTATTTAACTCTGCTGATAAATTTGCTATCCACTTGATAATCTCTAAGTACTAAAACCAAGTATTAAATCAAAACTAAACCAAATTTAAGGGTGTAAAGTCTTCCGCTAAAACAAATCACAATCGAGTTAAGTCTTTAGTCAAAACAATGAGTTATTCTATCAACAAACTCATTCGAGTCATTGAGTAACTAACTCTATTTGATTAACTAACTTAGCTGTCCATCAAGGACTCAAATTTGTGAAGTATTAACTCTGAATATTTAAAAGGACTAAATCGAAAAGTCGGTAAGGTTTATTCAACCCCCCCTCTTCTAAACCTTACACTCACACCCCTTGGTGTAAGTCCAAGCGGCTACGATAATCTAGAGGGGGGGTGAATAGATTATCTCCATCTTTTCGATTTTGCACTCTTTTTCGAAACGAAAGCTCAAAGACAATAATAAAGGTGCGGAATGTAAACAACACACGTCGATTTAAAGAGGTTCAACCCACCTAGGGCCTAATCCTCTACCACCCCAAAGATATCCGGGATGGATTTCAAAAGAAAAAGAATTTTATTAATTACCAAAATTAATATAAATTCAACTTACAACACCTTGAAGAGCACCACACTCTTCTTCAACACCACCTTTGAGATTACCACAATCTCCCTTTGAACATTACCACAATCTTCCTTCAATGGCACCTTGTGAAGATTACCACAATCTTCAACCTTGAAGAATACCAAATTCTTCAACACCTCAATAAGAAGATCACCACAATCTTCTTGCACCTATCACCTAGATCATCCAAGTGTGTTCTTACCACAAGAACACTCACAAGGATATCTTGTGTTGAATGATAACCAAAAATCAAGATTACAACTCAATAATGAATATTACAATTTGAGTGCAAAGTGTAATCAAGAATAGACTAGATCTCAAGGATGTGAAAGTGATAAGCTAGGCAATTTTACAACAAGAATAATAACAATGAAAGACCAAGTATTTGCTTGAAGTGTATCTTGTTGTGTTGTATCTCAATTGTTGTTTTGGTTGCTCCAAAACTTCCTCTATTTATAGGAGATGATTGATCAAGCATAGGCCCCTCTCGGGGATTGAAAATCTACAGAAAAATACAATTAAAATCAAAAATATAGCTGTTAGAAATCAATCCCACAATTTAAGGAAATGTGTCTGCTGTCAAACGGTCATATTTTTGTTGTCAAAGCACAGGGCGACCGGTCGCACAGAAATAAGAGAATTGAAGAACACTTTGAAAAAAACAACAGGGCGACCGGTCGACGACATAGGCTTCGACCGGCCGACCCTGCCTCAACCGGTCCCCCTAAAGCAAAAATGCAAGGTTTGAAGTTCTGTTTCAACACGAACTTGCGGTGTACCGGCCGACCCACAGGCGACCGGCGACCGGACTGGCGACGCCAGTGCATGCACCGGTCGACTGCCGGTTTTCCTTCCGTCTCATTTTCTTTTCAAAATCATCTTCAGTACGGGTTGCCCTATAGGGCGACCAATGCTGGCCACGAGGCGAGAAAAATGTTGTCCAATTTTTGTTGAAAATAAAACTCAAGAAATACTCCGAAAATGTAGTAAAAATATTTTAAACCAATCGGGAGTATTTAGACAACATTTAGGAACCTTGTTTAGACGTAAAAACTCATTGACATAAAATCATTAAAAGTGTTGTCCAATATTATCAAAAATAAACTTGAGGAAATACTCCGGAAAATATTAAAATCATTTTAAATTATTTAGGAGTATTTGGACAACCTTTAAAGACATTGTTTTGGTGACAAAATCAAATCATCAAAATTAAGATAAAAACATGTATCAAACAATCTCCCCCTTTTTGATGATTACAAACCAAAACAATTTTTACACAGACTAAGAGAGCAATTTTAGAAATGATTTTCCGGTAAAAACATTTGACCGTTTGGAAGCAACCAAAATTTCCAAAAATATTAAAGCAACCAAGTAGGGAGTAAATATTTTCAATAATAAGCACAAGCTCCCCCTATCAACAAGCATATCAAGAATAATGTAAAAGCAATTTTCCATAAGCTAAAAGCTTTAGCTTTTACAATTTGTTCAAGAGCTTATAAGCTCCCCCGTCTACAAAACATCATTAAACAATTATATAAGTCCATCAAGCAACAATTGGACTGAAAGCGATTCACAACTTATGGCTTTTATGACAAGCTTTTATTAGCTTCTTTGAGCTAATGAGCCAATATCCTATTTCTCCCCCTTTGGAATCATCAAAAAGAATGTTAGAATGGTAAAAACACCATACAATAATATCAAAGTGCGCCAAAGGAACGGTTTATTAACCGTTGAGCAATTAAAGCGCAAAAATCTAAGGGAAATGGGAGAGATGTAATATGAAGAGTTCATATGCTCATTTTGTTTGTCAAATAATGATCTCAACAAGTATAGAAGACTTTTGGAAGCAAGAGAATCATGTAAAAGTTAAAAATTTCATTGCGACATTTCATCGAACACTTTGTGTGCATGAAAAATAAAAGAGGTTGTATATAGCCCTTGTAAATGTTTCAAGCCAAGGAATTTTCATATCATCATCAATCATCCTCATTTCAAAGCTCAATAAGATCATATGCAACATTTTATCAAATAAGAGGCTCAATCAAGGAGATTCTCAAGGGTTCAACCCAATTGAGATAATATAAGCCAAAAATTTTCAAGGCATTACAAATGCCAAAAATTAGAGCATTCATCAAGTAAAACAAGTCATGCCTTAAACAATACATGTATGATATATCAAATGTCCCAACATTCATCTAAGCATAATGATCAAAGCATTAAAAGAGGCACTTTTACCATCAAGTACTTCATACCAACTATCAAACAATTTGCTAAATTAGAGTATTTTTACCATCAAATACTCCATCAATACCATGATCATCCACAAGTCATTATCAACTTGCAATTATAACCCTTTTAAGAAAACAAGCAAATATCATTAGTGCAAAAGAGTTTTACAAAGGTACATAAGAATACAAAGCAACATGAATGAAAATGCTAGAAAGTAAAAGGGGTGGGAAACATCATTCCTCATCCGAGGAGAAGCAAGATCCGGGAATAAAGTCCTTGATGAATTTCTTCAACTTGCCGATAGACTTTTGCATTTTGGAGGTCTTTTGCTCCAAAGCCTCATACCTCGTTTCATGAAAAGCCCTCATCTCATCGACCGGCTTGGGTATACCTCCTAGGCGGTTGAGCACCCAGATTACCCTCCGGATTGCTCGATGCACCTTCCTCCGCCAATCTTGTGGCCTCGGCGTCATCAAAGTAGTCATTAGGATCGGGGAATCTTGACCTCTTCCTCTAGCCATTTTAGTTGGTCGGATGTCCATATTCTTGCGATCGTGACTATTTGGGAGATGTTATCAATGTCAAAGTCATTTTGAAACACCTCCGAGTTACACTCCGACGAAGGTAGTCCCGATTGAATAAGAAGTTTACAAATCCAATTTCCCATAACCAACTTCTTATTACCTTGAGTGATGGACTCAATTAGACATTGAATAAGTATGGCGCCAAAGTTAAGTGGTTCCCTCCTAGCAATCTTATAAGTCAAAAAGTAATCCATGTTGCTAGGCATCTTTCCCGACTTACCACAAATGCAATATGCGACAATGACCGATAAAATACGATGCTCAAGTGTCATTGCCAATAAAGAATACTTTGGCCATACTCCCAAATACGTCTTAACCTCTTTCATCAACACCCCCAACATTTCATCATTCCAAGTCCCACAAGAGAAATAGTCCCAACCACCTTCTCTAACATGTAAAAGCCGGCAAATATCATTGGGAGTCCATCTAAAATGACGATCCCTTATAAGCGAATTTACGGCTATCGGCTTCCTTTCAACATCATATTCCGCCCACATATTGGCATAAAAGAGTTGGATAATATCATCATCATACAAAACATAAGCATGCTCCCATAAATACATCCAACCTTGCTTCTCAAAGAATCCTCTAATGGTAGGATATTCATTGGTAAATGAACTAAAACGGCACATTTTAGTTCGAGCAATAGATTTTCCTCCCATCCCCGAATCCTCATAGTACCATTCCGCATACTTATTGATGAAATTAAGAACATTGTGGGAATTAGGAGCTTGAGGAATAAAAGATTTTTTACCTTTCGCCCAACGGCAATTTTGGAGTGAAATTGTTCCGCGAAGCTTGGCAATTTGGGCCCGAGAGAGAACGGGATTTTGAACATCATCACCTTCTTGAGATATGTTTCTCTGGGCAGCTCGGATATCCCTTTGTTCGGCTTCTTCTTGCCGATTTCTCGACGAACCCTCTCCACCCCTTCTACGCTTGGAGATGGGATTTCGACCCGTAGAATTCTTTGGGGGAGCCATATATGTAAGATTCTTGTGAAAATAAGAAGGTTAGCAACAAGAATCGTGAAAATTGATGAAGAATTGAAGATTTAAGAGAAAAGGGGGAATTCTCGCTGTTGGTAAGGGTTTGGAGAATGTTTCTGCATCTGTTATAAAATGAAGGCAGAACGTTTTTTAATTGAGAAATTGCTCTGGGCGACCGGTCGAGTAGGGTGCAACCGGTCGACGTGCGGGCGGCGGCCGTCGCCCCTGCTCGCCCGGCTTTGACCGTCCCAGTGCAATTTTTCGTTCCCCAGAATTTTTCAAAAATTCGATTTTTCACCCCAAGAGTTTTAAAACTTTGCAAAAAGATAATCTTGGATCAAGTCCAACAAAAACGGGTTTCGGGAAAATATATATTCGAGAAAATCGAGACTTAACAAGTAGTGCCCTTTTAAGAGAATATTTGCAAAATCATTTAGGGGCACTTAAGGGGTTAAAAAGAAATATCTTGAAAGATATGAGCATAATATCGAGTTCTAAGAAAAATACGAGTGAACGTACCTCGATAGTTTAAGAAACTTGATGACGAAATAGCCAATGAAAATGAGATATAAATATCCTACACAATTCTTAAACAAGATTTGCACAAAAAAACACAAGTGTATGCAAGTGATAGGAGATATCAAAAACTTTAGGCTACACAAATACAAAAGAGATAATAAACCACATAGGTCTAATTTTAAATCCACAAGAGTTTTAGAAATATCATGCAAGGTCTTCTTTTAAACATTTTGAAACTCACAAATATATTAAAGACCTAAATTAAAAAAATTTGAAAACTTATTTTGGAATTAAGACACAAATATTAAAATAAAATGCATATAAATGGGGAGATACGGTTTACCAATTACGCCGTTTCCATGGGTTGTGTCTTTCCCATTGTTGATGATGTCTTCCCTTTGAGAAGTCACTTTGTTGATGATGACTTTTTGATTACTCCATTTCAAGGTTTGTTACCTTCCTTTGTTGATAGTCTCTTCTTCTTTGAAAATCATCTTGTTGATGATGTCTTTGCCATTTCAAGGATTGTGTTCTTCCCATTTTTGATTATATCTTCTTCTTGGAAATTGGCTTTGTTGAGAATAGTTTCTCCTTCTTTGATCAAATGAAACGGTCATTTGATGCCTTCTTGGCGGTATGAATTTTCTTCGATTATTATTTCGCCGGGTACCTAATATGACATTGTTTTGTGGTACCCTTATGTGTTTGGGTCCTTTGGGATTAGTCTTGAGACTTTTAGGTCTCCAACAATAATTAGAGCTATTTTTAGCCCGACAAGTATTTATCGTATGACCCTTTTTACCGCAATAAAAGCATGTAATAATTCTAGGAGCATAATGACCAATGTGCTTAGAGACTTGATTCTTTTTCATGTGATTGACACCCTTAGGCTTATGATCAAGTTCTAGTTTCGAATTATCACAACAATCAACAATTTCATCGGTACTCAAGTCGGATTTAGATAAATCCTTTTTCATGCAATTAATATCCTCAACGAGAGTACTTTTTTCTTCCTCAAGGTTTCTAACCTTGTCAAAAGTGGTGGTGTGAGCACATGATAGTGATTCATAGGAAGTAAATAAACTATCCTTATTATTTTTCAAAACAATGAATTCCTTTTCCAAATTTTTGTATTTAACAAGCAAGCTTTGGAATTCATCTTGAAGTTCATCATAATCATTTTGTAAATCACTATAATCATTTTGTATGATAATATCATAGGAAGTAGAGGGTTTAAGACATACCTCATTTTCTTCTTCGATGCCCATAAAACATTGTTCGTCCTCATCATCGGAAGTTGTAAGAGGCTTGTTCCTTAGATTTGAACTTGAATTCCTTTGAGAAGTAGATGCTTTTGTTTGACTCCTTTCATTTGCAAATACTCCATAGATGGCTTCTAATTTTTGCCATACTTCATGTGCCGATCGAATTCCTACAATATGTTCATATTCCAAATTAGTAAATGAACAATACAAGATATTTAGAGCCTTACCATTAAAGGAGATGATTTTCTTCTCTTCATCATTTAGCTCTTTGAGGCCTTTGGAGGTGTGTGGTGTAACTTTCATCGGAATGGATTCTCCATTTATGACGGTGTTCCAAATATCAAACCCGCAACCTTGTAAATAGCATTCCATTCTTTCTTTCCACAATATAAAATTTTTGGAATCAAACCGAGGTGGCTTGGTGGTGGAGGTGCCGGATAGATGAGCTTCGTTCGTATCCGATGATCGTTTCTCTTCACTCGCGATATGAAACGAGCTTGCCAAAGAGTTTGGCTCGATACCACTTGTAAGTCAGCGCTCACGATAATCTAGAGGGGTGAATAGATTATCTCCATCTTTTCGATTTTGCCCTCTTTTTCGAAACGAAAGCTCAAAGACAATAATAAAGGTGCGGAATGTAAACAACACACGTCGATTTAAAGAGGTTCAACCCACCTAGGGCCTAATCCTCTACCACCCCAGTATATCCGGGATGGATTTCAAAAAGAAAAAGAATTTTATTAATTACCAAAATTAATACAAATTCAACTTACAACACCTTGAAGAGCACCACACTCTTCTTCAACACCACCTTTGGAGATTACCACAATCTCCCTTTGAAGATTACCACAATCTTCCTTCAACGGCACCTTGTGAAGATTACCACGATCTTCAACCTTGAAGAATACCAAATTCTTCTACACCTCAATAAGAAGATCACCACAATCTTCTTTTTATCACCTAGATCATCCAAGGGTGTTCTTACCACAAGAACACTCACAAGGATATCTTGTGTTGAATGATAACCAAAAATCAAGATTACAACTCAATAATGAATATTACAATTTGAGTGCAAAGTGTAATCAAGAATAGCCTAGACCTCAAGGATGTGAAAATGATAAGCTAGGCAATTTTACAACAAGAATAATAGCAATGAAAGACCAAGTATTTGCTTGAAGTGTATCTTGTTGTGTTGTATCTCAATTGTTGTTTTGGTTGCTCCAAAACTTCCTCTATTTATAGGATATGATTGATCAAGCATAGGCTCCTCTTGGAGATTGAAAATCTACTGAGAAAAATACAATTAAAATCAAGAATATAGTCAAGTGTTAGAAATCAATCCCACAATTTAAGGAAATGTGTCTGTTGTCAAACGGTCATATTTTTCTTTGTCAAAGCACAGGCGGCCGGTCCGCACGAAATAAGAGAATTGAAGAACACTTTGAAAAACAACGGGCGTCCGGTCGACATAGGCTTCGACCGGTCGACCCCTGTCTCAACCGATCCCCCTAAAGCAAAATGCAAGGTTTGAAGTTCTGTTTCAACACGAACTTGCAGTGCATGTCGACCCACAGGGCGGCCGGTCGACTACTGTTTTCCTTCCGTCTCATTTTCTGTTTCAAAATCATCTTCAGTGCACGGGTTGCCCTATAGATGACCGGTCGACCACGAGACAAAAATGTTGTCCAATTTTTGTTGAAAATAAAACTCAAGAAATACTCAAAAATTTAGTAAAAACATTTTAAACCAATCGGGAGTATTTAGACAACATTTAGGAACCCTGTTTAGACGTAAAAACTCATTGACATAAAATCATTAAATGTGTTGTCCAATATTATCAAAAATAAACTTGAGGAAATACTCCGGAAAATATTAAAACCATTTTAAATTATTTAGGAGTATTTGGACAACCTTTAAAGACATTGTTTTGGTGACAAAATCAAATCATCAAAATTAAGATAAAAACATGTATCAAACACTTGGGACCTACAAGTGGTATCGAGCGGTTGGTTCATTGAGCCTTCCGCACAGTTCTTGAACTAGATCTCCAAATTTTTCAAAGTCTGTTTTAGTACTTAAGTTTTCAAAACTCTTTTTATCATCAAAAGTTATTATCATGGAAGCAAATTTGACACGCATCCCTATGTTCACAATTGAAGAATTTGATGATTGGAAAATTCGTATGCGAGGCTCATCTATCGGATTACATGATGAGATGTGGATAGTGATAGAGGATGGGCCACCTGCAAATTTTAAAAGTGAACACAAATTGTAAGGAGAGTTGCGGTTTGAAGGTGAAGAGGATGTTGCTCCCGGACCATCATGGTTGAAAAACCAAGAGCCGAATGGACAAATGATGACGAGAAAAGATATAACCTTGACAATGTGGCCAAGGACATTCTTTATAAAACCTTGGACAAAGCCATGTTCAATAAAGTCAAATCATGCAAAACGGCTAAAGAAATGGGGACAAGCTAACATTGATTTGTGAAGGCTCGGAGCAAATCAAGGAAAATAAATTATCGGTGGTTGTACAAAAATTTGAAAATTTCAAAATGATCGCGGAGAGACCCTGGATCAACTGGATGCTCGGTTCCTACGAAATTACCAACGAGCTATACGCACTTGGAAAAGAATATACACGAAGAAATGTGTATGAAGATTCTAAGAAGTCTCCCAACCGAGTGGGATATGAAAGTCATGGCCATGAGACACTCCATGGACCTATCCAAGACATCCAACCATAAGCTATTCTCGGATCTCAAAGCCTACGAATTTGAGCCGAGAAGAAAAGACCCGAGGAAGAGACAATGTACCCAAAACAGCTACTCTAATTGTTAAGGATGGCAAGAGAACTGAGGTCAAAGAAGTCATTGACCAAGAGGAAATAGCCCTGATGGTTAAAAGGTTTAACAAGTTCTTCAATAAGAACTACAAGAGAGGCAAGGGCGAATCCTCCGAAGACACTCGGCTCCTCCAAGTCAAGGAAGATAGGCCAACCAAGAGAACAGAGCATCAAAAAGTCAATATCAAAGGGTGACAATCCAAGAATGGAAAGAGTGATCAAAAGGTTGAAAATCTATCTTTGGAACTCAGTAGGCAACCAGGTCACTATGCCATTGATTGCCCATATCCCGTAGTCAACAAATACGGGAATGAATGAAGAAAAATAAAGGTCTTGAGAGAAAGAAGACAAGAAAAGAAAAAGGCAATGTTGGGCTGCAGAGATCTATTTGAAACACCAAGTCAAGAGACACAAATGATTCAAAGAGTAGTGGTGACTACTCAAGTGACTCGAAGAAGAAGCCTTGATATGTTTGATGGCCAAGGAACAAGACCAACCTGACCAAGAAGATGAGGTACACTCTAACTCATCACACTCAGATTCTAGTGATAGTGATTGTGACACACACACTTCATCACCCACTGATCTTTATGATTCATTAGGCAAAATGATGAAAGCTTTTGAACACATTAAATCCTCACACACACTACTAAATGAGGAAAACGGCCTACTCAAAAGCCAAAACTCACAAAAATGATTAAGGAGCCGAGTACTCTAAGTCAAATAGGCCGATGAGAATGAAAGTTTAAAGACTGAAAATGCTAAGCTAATAGCGAAATAGCTGCTATAGAAAAGAGGAAAATGACCTCAAAAATGTGATTGCCTCATTCACTAAGGCATCTAAATCATTGGATGATCTTATTATGAGTCAAAGAGAATGTGGAGACAAGACAGGCTTAGGATTTAATTCCTCTGTGCTATGTCAAGCTCCAAAAGTGATTTTGGAAAAAGGATCTTCTAGCAATGAAGTATCTCAAAAATCCAAAACTCCAAATGGTGCACACACATTTATCCCAAAGCACAATTACAAACAAACTGGCCTTGGTTATAAAGGAAAAGGAAAATGTGACCAGATTAAGTGTCTTTGAGAGGACAAGCGAGAAGAAATCGGCCGAGTTCTCAAAGCAAACTCCAAACAGGAAATACTCTGTAAAGAAGAAACAGAGCTACCAAAAACCCCAGAAGTTCTATAAAAGAAATACATATGAAGGGAATGGTAGAAAATACCCAAGCCAAGCTGATTGGAATAATGTGAACTATCAGCAAAGACCTATGGAATATAAGCCAAAATGGCAAAGGCCTAGAACTCAAAGAAAGGCCATTCCAAAGGTATAAGAGCTTTCATCAAAGACACACATATGCACCTAGGCACTACACTCGGAGATATCACAACTACCCAAAGAAGGCAATTGCTAAAACACATATACAGGCATACGTACAAAAGAGACAAATTGTATGAACCTAGAATCTCCAAGCAATTTGCCAAAATTAATTATGATTATTGCACTCATAGATGGCAACCCCTTAGAGTCAAACCATTTGGCTATAGGTTGGTTGGATCATCTTACAATACTAACCCCTCGGGACCTAGACAAGTATGGGTACCTAAAACTAATTTCCTTGTTTGCGGGTTCAAGGAACAATTGAGTGCCAAGGAACCTGGTACATGGATAGTGGTCATTTCGGACATATGACAGAAAACAAGAAAAATCTGTCAAAATTCAAGGAAGTCGAGGTGCAAAAGTCATATTTGGAGGAAATGAAGCTCGGGAGAAATAAGAGGCATTGGATCCATCAAGAAAAATGGATTAAAAATCACGGATGTTGCATATGTTGAAGGACTCAACTTCAACTTTCTAAGCATCGACCAACTCGTGACAAGGGTTATAATGTTGGATTTAACATGGGTATATGCCAAATCAAGGATCTTTGAATCAAATGAAGTTGTGTTGCAAGGATGCGGACAAAAGAACATGTATGTCGTGGATTAGTCAACCGCAACACCCAAAGACTGTCTATTAGCAAAAGCACAAACTTTGAATCAAGTCAGTTGGTCAGGGCACAAGAAGTGAGTCACCTGAATTTCAAAAGCGATTAACAAGCTTGCGGAAGCAATCTTGTGGAAGGACTTCCGGACTCGATATACAAGAAGGAGAGTATATGTATTGCATGTTAGAAGAGAAAACAAATCAAATCATCATTCAAAGAAAAGACATGTCCATCTTCAACAAGAATATTGCATCTGCTACATATGGATCTATTTGGTCCAATTGAACCAGCCAAAGATAAGTGGGAAGAAATACACCTTGGTGGTAGTAGATGACTACTCAAGATATACATGGACAATATTCATGTGAAAGAAGAAAGAAACTTTCTGAAACTACCACAACGATGAAGAGGATTCAAAATGAGAAGAGCGAAACCATTATCAAAATAAGATCGTGGAAACCGAGTTTGTCAATGGTATAATAACTCAATATTGTATAGAAAATGGTATTGGTCATGAATTGTTGCGTGAAGGACTCCACAAAGAACGAATGGAGTTGCGAGAAAGAAGGAATAGAACTCTCAAAGAAGCGTGAGGACCATGTTAGTGAAGCAGGCTTACCTAAAAGATTTTGGGGGAAGCAATAAACACAACATGCTACACTCAAAATAGATTCATGATAAATGACGGTGACAAAGACTCCCTATGAGATTTGGACGGGGAGAAAACCAAATGTTGCATATTTTAGAATATTTGGATGTAAATGCTTCATCCATAACAATGGCAAAGATAATTTGAAGGCTTTTGATGCTAAAGGCGATGAAGGTATCTTCTTGGGATACTCGGATGAAAGCAAAGCCTCTGAGTACTCAACAAGAGGACTATGGTTACGGAGGAATCCATTCATGTGGTGTTTGATGAGCCAAATGTAAATGGAGAAGACATTGAAGAGTCACCGATAAGTGAATCAACCAACCATGCGAAAGAGTCCCTATGCTAAAGTCAAGGAATTATAAACCCGGATGAAGATGAGATAGTTGAGTCTCAAAAACAGTGGAAAATCTGCGACTAAGTGATGACGAGAGAGCTGATCAAAGCAACAAAGTGCAAGACGATTGAATCCACTAACTTACTCCAACCTGATGTAAGATGGTGAGAGACCATCCACGAGAACTAGTCATTGGAGATATAAGAGAAGGTGTCAAAACAAGATCCGAACTCAACAAGAAGCTATGTTCACATGCTTTATCTCACAAATAGAGCCTAAAGATGTGTCACAAGCATTGCATGACACACATTGGATTCAAGCTATGCAAGAAGAGCTGAATCGAGTTTGAAAGAAATAAAGTATGGGAATTAGTTCAAAGACCCACCCATCAAAATGTTATTGGCACTAAATGGGTGTTCGAAACAAGATGAACGAGGAAGGTTACGTGGTAAGAAACAAAGCAAGATTAGAAGCCAAAGGATATTGCCAAGAAGAAGGGATAGATTTTGATGAAACATTTGCCCTGTAGCAAGATTGGAAGCTATAAGGATGTTTCTTCCTATGCACTCACAAGAATTTTATTGTATATCGAGATGGATGTAAAGAGTGCATTCCTTAATGGTTTATTGGAAGAAGAAGTGTATGTTGAACAACCTCCGGGATTTGAGCGAGAAGACTCTTGGAGATAAGGTATACAAACTCAAGAAAGCTCTATATGGATTGAAGCGAGGCACCCGAGCATGGTATGATACTTTGTCACAATTCCCGAATCGAGAACGGATTCACAAAAGGCAAAGTGGATAGAACACTCTTTAGAATTCAAGATGCGAAGAGTATATTGCTTGTTCAAATATATGTGGATGACATTATTTTTGGATCCACAAACAAAGAGCTTTGTGATAAATTTTCAAACCTCATGCAAAGCAAATTCGAAATGAGCATGATGGGAGAGGCGACATTCTTCCTTGAACTCCAAGTGAAACAAGCAGTGAAGGATGGAACCTTCATAAGTCGGATAAAATACACGGAGATTTAATGAAGAAATTTGGTATGGAAGAGAAGTCTTACGTGAAAATACCAATGAATACATCGATCAAAATGGATATGGATGCGGATGGCGGGCACGTAGATCAAACAAGATCTGAGCACCTATTGGATCATTGCTCTATCTCACAAAGGCAAGCGAGGCGGACATCACCTTTCTTTGTAGGTGTATGTGCAAGATTTCAATCTGCTCCAAATGAAAGCCACATGACCGCACCAAGAGAATCTTGAGATATTTGAAAGAAAGCCAAGAAGTTGGCTTATGGTATCAAAGGAAGGTGGATTCAAGCTAATTGGCTATTCGGACTCACGACTATCTTTGGATGTAGAGTTAACGGAAGAGCACCTCGAGGCACATGTCAAATGCTTGGAACAAAGCTAATTTCTGGTTTAGCAAAAAGCAAAATTCAATAGCCACCTCTACTGGTGCGAGAATACATATACTGCTGGCAAATGTTGTGCCCAAGTCCTATGGATGAGACATCGGTGAGAGACTATGAAGTTGAAGAAAAGGAAATTCCAATCATGTGTGATAACACAAGTGCAATTGCAATCACTCAAAATCTGTGTTGCACTCAAGAACAAAGTATATCGATGTCGAGATATCACTTCATAAGAGATCATGTTGAAAAGAAGGACATCACCTTGGAATATATTTCAACCGATAAACAGTTGGTGACATATTCACAAAACCATTATGTGAGTCAAGATTTGAAGAACTCAAGCATGAGTTAGGGTTAATTGAGTGGTGACACTCGGAAGACTCAAAGAAAAAAAAAATGAAACACGAAAAGGGAAAAAGAGGTGAACTCTCAAATTAACTAAGTGAATCGGCCATATCGGAAAGACAATTCGTCACAGAGTTAGGCAAATGAGTTACTAGGAGAACTGTGAGAAGAAGAGTTAAATCGGCTAAGGGATAAGTTGAGTCATTTATGAGCAAAGGGACAAAAACGAAGTCATTTTTACTAAGCGGGGATGTTTTTAAGAATGACGTCAGCATAATTATGACGTGTCTGAGCAAAAGCTGCACACCAAGCTTATGATTGGATATAAATGCTTTGCGCATTAAATACGAGACATTAAATGCTAATCGGCGTGCAAAATCTAAGCCGTTGATTTCGATCACATTTCAAAACCACCCGCACGTCCTTTCGGGAACCATACTTAAACCATTTTTATCCGTTTCTCTCACACATTACCAAAAGCTGTTCACTTCTCTATCTCGGAAGCAAAAGGCAAAAACTCTCTCAAAACCCTATCAATCTTCAAATCACTTTCTAAGTTTCATTCGGTGAAATCTTTGAAAAATGGCATCCACTCATGATTTTGTCAAGCTAGGAAAGCAAATCCACACCGGGTCTCTTGTGGATTTCGAGGTATGGTCAAACAGGTCCGATGACGCCCTCATAAAGATCAGATCGCTGAAAAACTCGAAACGATCTGGCTAAAACCATTTCGGCGATGGACTTTCCGATGACCTATGTGGAAGAGGTTGCGCGATTCTCGTGAATGCTTTGAGATTCACGATGAGGGATCAAATCCTCATTCACGGGAAGGAGTTCATCATCATCAACGCCAAGAATTTGGCGAGAACACTTGCTAAGTTCTGCGGAAGGAGCACGAGAAATCAATGAAGGCGATGTTGACTTGGTCCGCTTGGAAGGAAGTAGCCAAGACCGACTATCTTTGAAAAGATAGTCTACACTAACAAGAGGTCTGAAGGAGGACTACCACAAATTGTTGGACATCGTTGCCAAATGCATAGACATCAAATTTGGCGGCTTTGACCAATCGTCAAAGCGAAATTGATCGTAATGGTTACGATCATTGAAGAAAAGAAAGTGAATCTGGGTTGAGTTTGTCTCGCAGACTCGCGAGAATGTAGGAACAAATCCTTCAAGGAGAATGGAGCATTTGGAGGATCCACGGGATACGATGCAGTGATTGGCGGGTGATGGAGGTAAAAGAGTCCCTCTTCGACATGGAAAGGCGTTCCATGTAAACAAGAGGATGTTCGAGATCAAACCTCTCTCGGCGCACGAAGAGAGCCTACGCTAAGAGAGGCGTCAGTGAGGGGAATCGGTGACCACGAAGATCTGATTGTCTCCTCTCCACCAAAGAAGAAGGTTGCCCTACTGCTGCTAAGAGAATCTGTGCCCCTGCGACAAAAAGAAAAACAAATCTGCTCCTGCCCCTGCAACCGAGTCACTGCCCCATGCAGCCGTGTCTCCCGCCCCTCGACCGCATGATGGAGAAGGAACCATTAATCCCTTCTCCGGTGATCAAGAAGAAGAGGACTGCCACAACAAGGAAGACTACCTCTAAGACATCTGCGAAGGCATTCACCTTCAATGAACCGGAGGAAGTGGAGCCAGAAATCCCTTTGGTTAAAACAAAAGAAGAAGAAGACTTTCCAAACTCTTGAGCTTGAAAAGACAAGTGAGTCACTCACTCACACCGAGAAGATACCCCGAGACTATGGAGAAGTAGAGTCTCCGGAAGTGATTGATGAAACGGCCCAGTCTCTTGAAATTTGTCACGAGCAAAACACTCAGACCCAGTTTGTAGTCGAAGCAATGAGGAACAAAGAATGGGAACAAAGAATGGCGAGACAACCGAGTCACTGTTGACGGGGTTGTTTCTCCACTATAATGAGGTTCTTTGAAGGTGTCGGCGGCAAAAAAGTCTCTACCTTCAATACACGAAACGAGGGCGGCAAGAGGATGATGAAGGCGATTTAATCATGCACTCTCCATTGTATTCGACATCCAAAATCGTCTGCGCGAGTGGAGAAAATGGAAGCTGAGCCTATCCAGTGTAGTTTCAATATCCGAGTTCATTCTTTGAGGAAGAAGAACTCTTGATTTCTTGAGGTGGACCGCGATCTTTGCAAGCCCTTGACGAGATAATTGCATAAATATACTTTGAAATTCGAAAAGAAAATGAACCTGCTAAAGCGGTGAGGATGCGAGGCACGTGAGAAGGCCAAAGATCGCCTATCACCGGCACCCGCGAACATACACATCCTCACTTTGACGTCCTATCGTAAAGTGATGAGGATCTGGACCTGCTCTTTCTTTCTGAGAGAAGAATTGCAAATCACGGCAAGCAATGCGAGAATCGAATCCTTCATGAGCAAAGGATGATGGAGGGACCGAGAGAGTCCTCCAAAACACGATTGGAGATAGACCCAATGGGAGTGGTGCGATATTGCCACCATTGTTCTTTGCCACCACTTCCCTCACTCGGAAGAAGGAACTAAGGAACGGCGATGAAAACGGGATAGTGGGGACCCCATCGAGCCAACCCCTAATGAAGGTGTCTTACCACCGCCCCAATGGCTGAATACTCAATGGGAACAGTAGAGTCTGGAGATGAGTGACCCCAATCCAAGTCACTCACCGGTGTGCCAGTGAGGGGGAAACTCCCTCCACTGCAAGGTCGGAGGATCTTTGCGGTGACTCCAATGAATTTAGGAGGAGAAGTGGAGAAGGAACAAACACAAAGTACACAGCAAGTTGTCATCGACGAGGCTCGAGACAGTTGAGACTGTCTCACCGAGGTGTCAACCGCTCTGAAGGCTAATGACGGCTGCTGATGCATCGAGGCACGAGGAAGGAACAACCCCGGAGTTAACACTGGGCGACGAAAGTGCAATCCATGGAGTTGAGACTCAATGGATGCCACCGCAGAAGACCCTAAGGCAGTGACACATCGAAAGGGATGTCCAGCCTCGCCGATTGAGGCTGCAGGAGGTAATGAAGGCCAACGGGAGGTTGAGACTTCCCGGGGTAAAGAAGTCAAGTACGAACATCCCTCCTGCTATCATTGATCCATCGAGAAAAGGAGATAAGTGCGCTTCACGATTCCCGGGATAATCCCGATGTAACCTCTCAGGATCGGAAGAAGACGATGAAGCCGAGTCATCCCGGTGGTGATCCAAAAGACTCAAATGAGGGTGTTCCAACCACGAGTAAGTCGACCTCAAGACTACTCGTCAAACTTTCAACTTTGATGAGCCACCCATGGAAATCTCATCATCGTCCAATGACGCTTGATAAGGCGAGGACCATCACCTCACGTGGAAAAACTAGCATGAGACCGATTTAAGGCTGTTGAGACAGTGAGGCTCGGCAAGGCTGGGTCAACTTCACAATGACCCTAGTGAAACAGAGTCCACTACGCAGCTTCCCAAGCTGCAGCGAGTTCGACTCCACAAGGAACTTCACGAGCACCACTCATCATTGAACAAATTCCAGTTGCTCGTGATGATCCCTTTGTAGAATCTTTCCCTTCTCTATGGAGGTACCCGACCTCCACGAAGAGTCAAAAAGAGATCTCGAGCGCTTCCCACAGACCAGATCTTGTCATTCCATCGGATACCATCGTTCGGTGACTATGATTTTGACGCTGCTTGGCCGTCACCGCAACGAGAGGAACAAAAAAGTTCGGGAGGTGTTCAAAGCATTATTTGCTTTGAAATTGAACGGATGGAGAGGCACCAGGCCTCGATGGACATGAGACTGGATAATAGAGATGCCAACCTACTGCGACTTGAGAGGCATAATAGTCGAAATCCGGGAGTGGTGGCAACATCGAAACAATGCGTGTGGAACAAGCTAGATATTCATGAACATTGTTCAACAAGCCGCTTGGTCCGCGAGCGGTGAGAATGCCGATGCAAAGACAAAATTGAGAGAACACATTGAGCACATGCATGAATCTCACACTTTTTGAGATAAAGGCTGCTGCGTGAGCAAAATAAGAATGAGCTCCTGCGTATGGAAGAAAACATGGATCGAAAATTCAGCCTTCTCATGGCCGAGATGAGATAATTAAAGTTGAATCCAATGCTACTGCTCTGAGTTTCGCGCCGCATACTCCGCGGCAGACTTCGAAGCGAGAACTTGGCTATCATCGACTTTCGACTTCCTGCTCGCTAGTTTGTTTCAAGGGTTCCTCTCTCCTTTGATGATGCCAAAAAGGGGAAGAGGAATACCTAAAAGCGCGAAGGGATCCCAAGTTGAGTTGAGAAGGAGGAAGCTTGTGAAGGGAAAGACAGTGAGAAAGTGTCAAGAGAAAAGAAAGGGAAGTCTTTGAGGGGAAGGATCGAGAGATGTAACCTTGATGATTGCAAAAACCCCCAACAAGGTCTTGTCACAAATGATATTATCAAAAACTCCCGATGACTCTGCCACTCCAACACTCTGCTTGTACCTATGGGTGACAAGAGAAAGACGATTGAAGCGGGGATGGAGAAGTGGAAGGAAGGATGAATGCCCGAGTTATGGATATTCCGAAACAACATGGAGGCATTCCAAAGAGAAGCGAGACACTTATGCCATCTCGGATGCCGGAATCGAGCGAAGATCGTTGATGAATTTAAAACGCTCGCATCTAAAGGATACTTCGCAAATATGTCCATGGCTCGAGCTCAGGACTTATCTTTGGGAAAAAGGGTCTCACACTATGTGAAGAAGAAGGCGAGCGACAGGCGACGGACTCACTGGCGATCCTCTCCGCTAGTCACTCACCGGAAGAAGAAGACCAAGACAATACACACCCGAGAGGAAGAGGTAGAGGAAGAAGCGTTGGTGGAGGAAGAGGTTTCGGACCTGACCTCGCCCAAAAACATTGAGTACATAGATCCAGGCAAAGAGGAGGGATCTCTTGGGCTGGTTTTGTGAAGTAGCCAATCTAAAGTGGCTAAGAACAATGTTGAGTATGTGAAAAGAATTGAAGAAGAAAATAAAAGACAAACTCAGCTATGGGAGGAGACAAGAGAGAGAATAAGAAGAGATGAAGGGAAGGCGTATGAAAAGAAGAAGAAAGCGGTGAAGATGAGAAAAAGAAAAGAAGACCAGAAGATGACGAGTTGAAGAAGAAGAAAGAAGGAGGAAAGCGAAGGAGATGAAGTGTTCTTTGTCCACCCCTTCATGTATTTTACTATGTAAATACATTTTATGTAAGTCTTAAATAAATCAGTAAATTCTCTATTTTGCGTAGACATAGATGTTTGCTCGATACACTTTGTAAACAATTGTGTAATGGACAAGAATGTTATGATCAATAAAAGGATTGATTCTACGCATACATTCTCTCGTGAATGCACTATCTGTATGTATCTTTGCTATTTACATTTTGAATGTTTTAAGTTTTGGCATCATCAAAAAGGGGAAATTGTTGGGAAATTTATTGTTTAGATTTTGATTAATGCCATGTAAAACTTAGAAGAGGAAGTTGGCACCCATTTTCGTTGTAAACATTTGCATTGTAATAAATAGGGTGAGTCAGTGAGTTAAGTCACTATGCCTAAACATGCAAGAAGACAATGGAGACTAGAAGGAAGACTCATTGCAAGACAACCGAGTATGGCAAAGAAGAGAAGACGGAACTCAATCAAGGAGCAGTGAGATGCGGTAGCTAAGTAGATGTCGGTCAAGTCAACTCAAGATAGCCAAGTCTCAAGTTGAAGTGACAAGAAGAGTCATCCATGATTGGAAGGTGACTCTAAGTCACCTGGGGAAAGCAAGGAAATGCGATCAAGTCGAGATAATCGGAAGAGATCCGTTGCACGAAATCAAGGAATTACTTAAACAAGTAATACCTCCATACTACCTTTCTCGAAGTGCTCGACCCGAAGCGTGCAAAAGGAATAAACCAATGGGAAGCACTGCACCATGTTAGAACTACGAAAAGGGAAGAACAATTCATACGAGGAAGTGGCAATTCCAAGGATCGCAACAAGACAAGCCAACGACCACAAGTGTCTTTTTGAGAATAAGCTTATCTCTTCAACGGACAAATTTTCAAAAGAACACTATAAAAGGTCGAGGAGTTTATTTGAGAGAATGTTGGTTACCTTGACAATTAAAAACAAATACGAGCAAGAAAAGCTATATCTCAGAACCAAAAATATTCTCAAATCATTCAAGATTAATCCTCAAGCCTACATTACGAAGAAAATCAATCCAACACTCACCTGTGAAGGAAAGATAACTTCAATCGGTTGAAGAGGAAATTGTTGAAGAATCAAGGGGTCTACATTCCACGGAGGATTGTAGGAAGGTTCAAGTCGAACCAGTCTCAAGTTTTGGAGGGCTTCATGATCAAATCCAAAGAGCTTGAGCAAGTGGGCTGTAGTAGCAAAGCGCTACCCTGTGAAGAAGGCTGAGTCGTCGAGAAGCTACTACGTGACCAAGGCATCTCCGGACCGAGTCCCAAAGGATCAAGTCGGTTGTGTGATCAAGACTTGTATATGCAGGTATTTACCACTCGTATCTTGATCAATACTTAGTGGATTCCTCCTGGAGTTGGAGAAGAGAGGAGAAGAAGAATTACCCCATCTTGAACCTCTATAAAAACTTATCGTGTCATTTATATTTCAAAGACTTTAATTCCTGCACCTTATTTATTTAACTCTGTTGATAAATTTGCTATCCACTTGATAATCTCTAAGTACTAAAACCAAGTATTAAATTAAAACTAAACCAAATTTAAGGGTGTAAAGTCTTCCAATAAAACAAATCACAATCGAGTTAAGTCTTTAGTCAAAACAGGTTGAGTTATTCTATCAACGGCTCGATCGAGTGCATTGAGTAACTAACTTTTTGATTAACTAACTTAGTTGTCCATCAAGGACTCGATTGTGAAGTATTAACTCAATATTTAAAAGACTAAATCGAAAAGTCGGTAAGGTTTATTCAACCCCTCTTCTAAACCTTACACTCACACCCTTGGACCTACAATGTGGATTCGTTATTACTAATCGTATACTATTTTACAACTATCCGTGAACCAAAAACACAACATATATTGTTTGTGTATTCTAGTAGAAAAATACACAAATTTAAAACCAAACTATTTGGTGCATAGTTAATGATGAAATAGTGCGATTAATAGCAACTTGACACATAGTTAGTAGCGAATTGAGTAATGTAATTGTACACAACATTCACGATTAAAACTTTACCATTGTAATGTACTGAGTTTTTGAATAATATAATACTGAAGCTTATTGAAAATGGGGGTGCTCATTCTGCTGGTTGATCGAGACAAGTACGACTGTTGTGTGATGCAAATTTGCCACAATTGCCGCATTTTCTTTTTTTGGTGCTTGCACGGTTTACTTTTTCCTTCTGACTCTGTATCCTACTTTTAATCCGGCTCCCACTCCCCTTCTTACGTGCTTATTGTGGTGACAATACTGAGATGTCCATTTGAGAAGTAGAGCCACAATAAGTTTCAAATAGTGCGTGCTTGCTACCAATATGTCGCACTTCCTGGTCTTGAGCTAACTTGTCTTTGTATACAGATAATAAGCATGCTAAGTCAGCCAATTTTTCCGCTCTACCATTTGCAAATCTTATGAAGTTGTCGAATGTTGACCACAATTCATTTAGAGTTGTGGTCGCTTCTTCCCCACCTTCGCATTCGTATAGTTGACCGTTTGTTGTTGTGAATGTATGGATGCTAGTTTCATCCATCTTGTATGTACTTATTTGTTGGGAATTTCCTTGAGGTCCTTGAATACAACGAATATGTGTTGACACAAAATCCCGTGCATTTCAAACATCTTGCAGCTACACATTGCGCTTGTTTCTTCTTTGCAGTACAGTACTTTGAAAATTGCATCATTTTCGACCTTTATTGAGTAGGAATAGTTGATCCCTGATCTTGTGACCATATGCACTGAGCAATTGCAATATGCGGCTACAATCTCTAGGCTTATTTTTTAAAAAATAGCATGTGTGTACAATGTTGCTGCATGTTTTTCAATGTCCAACGGTGTGTTGCACTCAGGAATGAGAGTGTCACTGTCGTTGTTTAGTTTGTGTACTGTGTATCATTGTGAATCCATTGCGCTGTCAAAGTGCATGAAGAACTCTACTAAATTGACTTATGGGTTTGTAAACCCGCCGAACCAATGGTTCATGCTTTCAGACCGTGACGTAGTTCGCATCAACCCCCATGGGAAGATCTCTAAAATAAGCAGGGATGGATCCAGCTCTTTCTGATTTCATATAATGTAGTAAACCAAGGATGGTTTTCTAGATCGAAATCTGTCATTATTGATTGCCATAATTTTTCAAATTCAGCAGGTTCATTTTGGTCATTCCAAACAGTGGAATTAAGAAGACATAAGAATTGATTATTTTTTGAACAATGTATGGTCGACCTTGGTGCTAACCTTCTCCATAATGTGTCACATGCATACATGGTGTCTTGCGGTTTTGAAAACTATTTTGAATGCGTTTTTTATTGCCGGATCCTGATCGGTTACAATGTAGTACGGCTCTCTGCACATTGTTTCCAGAAAGTTTTTGAATAACCAGACATAGGATTCCTCATCCTCATTCAATAGTAACCCACATGTAAAGTTAACACAATGATGATGGTTGTTTATGCCTGTGAACGGTGTAAAAACCATTTTTATCTGAGATCATGTAAATTTGAAATGCATTATTGTCTTACTAAAAGTATACCATATTATGTATATGTGTACATAAGTAATGATATATGTATGCAGCATATTGTTAAACTGAGAACATGTATATTTGAATTACATCATTGCTTCAGTAAACATATACCATATCATTTATATGTACACATATTGTGATCTATATATGCCCCATAGTTTTTCTAACTGACTTGTTTGTGTTGTAAGTGGCATCAAATGAAATCATGTCCCCGAACATTGCATAATTGCACACCAAAATAAGGATACCTAGAATAGTCTCGTCAGTTGGTCGTGTTCATCCACGTCATAACTAAAGGCCATTCCTGAACACGTCTTCTTTTTTTTCAAGAATTTATCGATTATTAATTGTGCGTCTGCCCCTCGTATGTATGCCTTCAAATCTCTTTTGAAATTCTTGAAATCAATCGTAATGCACCTGCTTGCGAATATCCTCCAACCATCTACCTAAATAGGTGGTGTGACTTCGCAGTGCCTATGTTGGCCTTTGAACAATTTATATAAATTGTTTATGACCAAAATTTAAATTCTGATTTATTTTAAGAAAATGCCGGTACGATTCTAAACTAAAAGATTGCATGTGGCATTCTTCAAAATACTTTATAGTGTATGCACCATTGACCGTGTATTCTAGTACGCAGTTCGCGTTGCAACCACAACGGTTTGAAACTCTTTTGCGTTGCCTTGTATGTGTACTGCTTCCCTCTCCAGCCCCCACAATTGTTGTATGTATGTAGCCATCTCGGTTACAAACAATGTATTGTAACCGGATCTCTTTGTTTTTAAATTTTCTAGAGGTGCTTATTCGTATGTTGAAGCCGTATCGTTTGCCGTAGTCCCTATAAAAATTGCACACCTTTCTCCAATGTGGCAAATTGCATGCCTATTCGTGGTATTTTATCATGTTCTATTTTAGGTATCCAAGATTGAGCCGGGGATATTACGATGCGCTTTAAGTTGAATGTAATGGATATTTTCATCAAGTAAATCTGCACAAATTTTGTAATATTTATGCACCGTATATGTACAAATAAGCATCAAACTAAAACGTTTATTTCATGGCTGACTAATTGGCATACTTTTGCAAACAACAGCTAAAAAATGCACCATTGTATTCTTATTTATGCACCATCATGTCAATATCTTTATACCTAAACAAGCATCAAACTACAAAGTTTATTTCATGGCTGACTAATTGGCATATTTTTGCAAACAATAGCTAAAAAAATGCACCGTTGTTTTCTTATTTATGCACCTTCTTGTCAATATCTTTATACCTAAATAAGCTTCAAACTACAACGTTTATTTCATGGCTGACTAATTGGCATACTTTCTCAAATAACAGCTAAACATGCACCATTGTATGCTTATTTATGCACCATCTTATGAATATCTTTATACCTAAATAAGCATCAAAATTACAATGTTTATTTCATGGTTGGCTAATTGGCATACTTTCTCAAATAACAGCTAAGCATGCACCATTGTATTCTTATTTATGCACCATCTTATAAATATCGTTATACCGAATTCTTATCATTCACGTACTATATATCCACCAAATTATACTAATTGTGCATTACGTACATATACATTATATATACATCACACAAAACTAATTGTGCATCGTTTTTCATAGTGGATCAAAATTAAGTTGTCACTTTTCAACATAGTCGTGTTTCAAAGTTGAACTAAATGTTCATCGTTTTTTATAAATTATATATCAAAAAACACTAATTATATGTCGGTTAGTATGTTATTTGAAGGTGTAATTGAATAAACAAGGGGTAAACAGATTTGTTTTCCAGAATTTGTAGATAAATATGGCATAATTGTAATTTTTGTATGAGGATTATACATACCAGTATCCACGCCTTCAAATTCGTTGTTTTCATTTGTATTGTCCATTGATAGGTCACTTTGATGTGAATGAGCATATTGTTCTCCTATGGTGTACCCCTTGTTTTCGTTCGAGAATTTGTCGATCGCCTTGATTATTTTTGTTGCAGGTTTTATTTTTGCTTTGTGTTTTGCACGAACAGAGAGAAGGTGGAGGAAGACGTTTTTGGTGTGATTCTGTGATTTTCTGTTATGGCAACGTGATATTAATCAATCCATTGATTGTAGGGGCATGAATATGGTAGTGTTTGTTACACCATTTTGCTAGTTACTCTTATGCCCTTTCCACCTATTAATTAATTGATAAATCATGTAATTTTAATAGAAATCTGGACCATTGAATAAAAGGTGTGGATGGATGGGATCAATCCACTTTGCAGGATCAATCCACACTGCCTTCAAATGAGGTTGCCATACAAGATCCCTTTCTATATATATATATATATATATATATATATATATATACATATTGATTTTGGTTGTGGTTTGGTTTGATCCATGGTTGTTGAAATAAATACGTTTTTGATATGTTTTTGTTGAAAAGTATTACATGTTGAACAAAAAAGTATTACACTTTAAGTAAAAAGTAATTGAAAAAGTATTACATGTTGAATCGTAAAATATTACGATTTTGAATTGAAAAGCACATCATTTTTATATGAAAAGCAATACACGTCCAAGTGAAAAGTATTACATGTTGAACTAAAAAAGTATTTCAATTTAAAATAAAAGTATTTGACGTTTAAGTGAAAAAAAATATTATACGTTAAATTGAAAAGTATTACGAAGATTAAAGGAAAAGTAATACACGTTTAACCGAAAAATATTACATGTTTAAGTGAAAATATATTACACATTGAACCGAAAAATATTACACGTTGAACAAAAAAGTATCAGTTATTCCTTAAAATCATGTCAATTTTCTCGCATTTCCATCATCTTCAACACCATATTTAACGAAGTGTATAACTTTTTTAAATCAAAAGTATTACATATTTCTAATTAAAGTATTGTTTTTTTTACTGAAAAGTCTTACTTCTCTTAAAAGTATTATTTTTGTCTCAAAAAGTATTTCCGTGCTAATTTTGGTGGATCCGTGAGGGGGAAAATCATCCCACCCTAATGTTAATTTTCTGGCACCGTCAGCATTTGATTAAATTAAAAAATTTAATTTATCAAATCTAATCAGATGAAGTAAATATACTTTTTGAATTTTGAAATCAGATGATGATAAAAGTGGTGATGGAAAGTGGTGATGGAAAGTGGACAAACATCCCTTTAATCAGTGAGTCAAGATTGTTAGGTCAGCGATGGCTATAATTTCTCACATCATTGGAATTTTGCTATGATTGTAAAGAACCAAGAAGATGCCACTTACTATCAACAAAACCTAGTCCCGCCTTTAACTATTCCATGCACAAAATCCAAAATCAGTATAAGAAAAAGGAGAAAGAAGCTACTAAAATTGTGATAGCACAGCTTATATTTATATATAGCTTTGTACATACAATCTGCACAAATAAGCCATATTTAAATAATACTCATCCAGTTTACATCAGTGGGAGAACTTTGACTCGCATGTAGCTAACTACTTACTCCATATGAATGCATGCATTTGAAAAACACAAAAACAGTGAGCTTTGAGTACCAAACAAAATCGAATTTAAATTAGACTGAAATTTCATAAAGTGAGACAATAATTTTTTCAAGATGAACGTTCTTTTGTTATCAGCTTATGGGAAATAATTCAATTATTTTTGTCTTTTGGGGAGTAGATTATGATCATCAGTTGCTATATATAAATAGTTAACTTTTGGGATCAAGCTTAAATAATCAACATCATACCTGACAAAGCTATTCCCCATTCTTTATACGTGCAATCAAATAAGAGGGGGTATTTGTAAGATATTGGGGACAGTTTTGATATTATGTCATTTGTGAAAAATTGAAACAATTTTCATTTATTCGTGTGTTCTCCTTTATTCTAAATTGGATTTTCAAACAAGATTGTTGATATGCATAAGGTAGTTGTTGATAGATAAGTATTTTAATGTGTTAAAACTGAATGACAGTTTTTGGCAGGTGGTTTTTTTATAATCGTTTGTGAATAGCCAAAAGGCATTTTTGCCTCTTCATAATCCGTGAATAGTATTGTTGTGGCATTTGTGGATTTCCAGATCAATTTTTTTATGGCTACGCGAATTCGGTTAGGTCAACTAACAGTTGGGGTAAAATATTAGAAGATATCAATCATCAAGGGTATTTTTTGTAATTTCAAAGCTTGCTTAGGGTTTTCTTTATTACCCAAACATCAGGGGTAGTGTCTGTAACTAACCCTATCTTCTAATTCACTCTCCATGTATGCATGTACTCAAAGTAGAGAAAAATAATCTAGTTTAGATGTCTAGTAATGGTTGATACATTGTCACATGCAAGCAATGGAATAATGAAATTACTAGCTAATTAAGCCTACAATCCACTAGTGATGTGGTAGAAGAAAATAAGAGCAAGCATGCCAGTCTAGATGATTAGCCTTCTTCTATACAGAATCTAATTGGGAAAAATATAGATTTACAAAAAATATTTCATCCTCTCATCTCTTCTCATAGCATTGTACACCGCTTGGACCTGGAAATCACAATCTTATCATGTCACACATACATCATATACATGCCAAAACAACACACATATTTGATTTTGTTTTTTTTACATTGATGGGGTCACAATTTTCATCTTTCATTATAATTTTTTTCTAGATTGTACTGCAGAAATGAATACAGATATATATTCACAAATCAATTTCCAAATGAATCTCGCAGTTCAATCAGTACTTGACTGTCTTTAGGTTGTTATGCCCCAACTATCGCTATATATAATAGCATTATGGGTTAATTACAAAAACTACCCTGAGGTTTAGTCTAATTACAAAATAACTCGGTTATCTTTTAAAATTACAAATACCCCACAACATTTGTTTTTATCTTACGAAATGCACCCTCAATGCATTCTCAAGAGGGGAGTATTTGTTACGTAAATACAAAGAGAAAATTCGAGTTTTTGTTAGGTAAATACAAACTTGTGAGAATTTGAGTTGTACATGGCTTTGAGAAGTAATGAAATACGCTTTCGTTTCGGGGGGGAAAAAAGAGAAAAAAAACTAGAGTTTTTTGTAATTAGCTAAACCTCAGGGGTAGTTTTTGTAATTATTCCTAACATTTATCAGAATGTGGACAGATAAATGGTGCAACTTTTCTGCAAGCATAATCACGAACACACGCATGCTCCATCTACACACACACGCACACAGAGACATGGAGAGAGAGAGAAAGAGAAAGAGCACCTGCTCACTGGAAACAACTTGGACGGGTCCAATGTTTACGGATACATACTTGCCACCTGAGGATATCTTCTGTTTCACTTGACCCTGAAGCAGAACAACAGTCAATTTGCGTAGCTTACATTCGAAAAAGTTGATCAATGAAATCAGTAATCAGATTGTTAAGAAAAGTGTGTCCCAATTAAGTCACCAAGTTTAAAAGATTTAGTTATTGCAAGTCATGTTCCATGATGTACATGTTGATTTTACTATATCAATTATGTAATGGGATATGACTAGAGCAACTATCTCAACTCATCGCCGTCTCATCGTATTTTCCATGCAAGTGGAAAAACTTATGATGATGATGGTTTTGGAATTTCATCTCATTTCTCCTTCGTATGAAGGTTGCGTCAGGAAGGGCATCCGGCGTAAAACTTTGCCACTTTGCTTTTTGTGTGAATTTGTAGTATTAACTAAATTTAGACAATTAATTGACAGTATAAACTTCACACCACCGACCCCACATAGTGGGATAAGGTGCAATGATGAAGTCAGAAAAGCAACTCTTAGCAAAATAGAGAAATAATGGCATCTCTTTGTAGAAAGAGCAATAACGAACAGAAGAAACTAGCAGCCAGCCAAAACTTCAGCAAATTAGACATTCACTTTCTAAAGCCATTCCCCAGAGACCAAATTCACCTTCAAATCAAGTCCTCATCGAATTTAAATAACTTTCGGGCAATCTCTAAAGAAATTTAAAAACAAGATTGATCTCTGAATTGAAACAGGTTTCCGAAGCATTTGTAGCTGAAATCTTCTAGATCCTCTACCTACATGCATCTAACTTAACTTCTCATGTATGGTACCTATATAGGGTATCTCATGTCAACTTGTCACTCAGCACCCAAGAAAGATACTTGAGTAAGAAAGTCAATCTGACCCAGATACACATACATATGTAGATTACATCATCTCAATACAAAAACAAAAACTCTGGTTATTAGCCCTCTTGTCTTATGGCCACCCCATTATTAACTACCTTACTACTAATTATCAGAGATTCCGTATGCCACTCATGTCAAGTGAAAATAGATTAGCGTTTAAAGCTTGAGTTCTTTGGCAAAGACAAGTTTGTCATCATTCAACTCAGGCCTACAACTTTACTACCAAAAAATAATAATAATAATAATAATAATAATAATAATAATAATAATAATAATAATCATTTAATCAAAATTTTATAATAGTCTTTTCTTGATCCAGAGGTTTAAGATACTAGATAGAAGTAGCTCTTAGAGTCCTCTAACAAGAGCGCTCTTTAAACAACTCTAGAAGCCCTTAAAAGCATTCTTTAATCCCCTTGAAAGCTCATAACTCCCTAACTCCTTAATTCAATAGCTATCTCGCTCATTCTCCTGGTCATGAGGTCAAAGACCCATTGGTCTATAAGGAAAGCTAGCTCTGGTGTTAGATTAGACTGGTTGATCCAAGAAAAATTACTATATCCTTGATTCAAAAGAGAGAAATGAGTTTTCATGAAAAAAGGAGTATTGATTATAGAAACCATTTGTCTGTCTAGAAAAAAAGATGGACAAGTTATCATGCACCAAACCATTGGTACATCATTGGTTCATAAAAGCAAGCACCAAACTAATCACAAATACCAAGAGCAAAGATATGTTTCTAAGAATAATTTGGATGAAGCTATTTCACCATATCATTGGAAGGCTAGGGGTTATAGTCGATGTCAATTCGGCGTCTCTAATTCAAAACCGAACATGAAACTTTGGTTTCATTCGGCCCCTTTATGGAAGATGAGTAAATTCCTAGATCTAAGACGTGAACAAAATGTATAACTGCATTATCTAACCGAATCCGGAACATGCCATTGAGAAGCAATTCCGTAATTAACTTCTTTTGTCCTGGTCTGATCAACAAAGGCATGAAATATTTCGCCTTTTTCCTCGATAAAATCCAATGGATTTGCCTGGACCAAGACATGATGTTCTTTTAGTCTTTCTGGGGAAATAAAGATTCAAATTATTGCGCGTTTCACCACCATATCCCATCCAAAATTAAATTAATATAACCAAAAGCACATCCCCCGATCTTCAATGAGCCAACAGATCATATCTACCTAAAAATGCTTGGAAGGGGCTCTAATTCAACTGACACAGGAGGATCACATATTTTGAGGATCAATGGAGGTTAAATTGCAATTAAAATCCATCTATTATTCTGTTTATAATTATGGCAAGGATGATGCAATGTAAACATAAGTTCTACTTCAATGTTCTGAAGCCCGAAAGAGAAATGCCTAAAAATTTACGAGAAGCTTAGGCGTCTATTATGCAAAAATTCTATTCAATTACAAGACATTCCCACTTTCACAATTAAAGTTAGTGTAACAAACACGCTGTAGCCCTCATGAAGGTGCCCGGAGCAGATTCTATGGAGTCAGGGATTCAGTTAGAGTTGTGCCACATTGGACATAGATATTGTAGGCCGAGATGTAAGCAACCCCAATGCGTTTGAGGGAGGGGACCAAGATGCAATATTAAGGTAGTTCAATATTCAGCCATTTGATGTCAAAAGTCATGGAATTTGATGACCGAAGTCATGGAATAAGGCAGTTAACAGCAGGTTTTCAACTGAAGGCTGCGGCATACTTTGAAACCACAAAACACAAGAACAGTCCGGTTGTTGAATAGCCTTTAAGACACCTTGATATCAGCCCACAGAGTGGAATAGGCCTTTACGATTTTAAACACTATGCACATCAAATTCTTGAAGGTTTGGACTAGATTCACAAATTGGAGATAATGGAAGGGGACGGGTTATGTTTGGCTAATTATTTATAAGAAATAGGACATGAAGGATAGGCAAATTATGTCTTTCTGATACCAATAAAATGTTCCATTAAAAATAAAACCATGTTCTTTGAAAATCAATGAGTAGCAATATATTTCATTTACTAAAACAATTAAAGAAAATTTATTGATGCCATTTAGAACTTCCTTCCTACATCCGCATATCCTGTTTGCCCTTTTATTTCTGCATTTCATATCCAGGTTAAGACAAAAAGCACCTGCAGAATACTACTTTCAGTTTCACCACCACCTTCTCAACATTATTATATTAGGTATGGATCAAGCACACTTTGAATTGAAAAAGTTAGAATTGGATTGCAAAAAAGAAATCGCACATATGTGACCACATATTTTAGCAGTCGAGGGAAACAACTGTCTAAGCCCACCAAAATAGGGCCTCATTTCCAATAAATAACCTTTAGATGAGATAAGATCACACACTTACCAATTCTACTTCCTATCTGCCCCTAAATCTACTGTCCGACATTTCCCCAAATTGGATAGCAACTTCTACCTCAAAAAGCTTAACAAATAAAGATGATATTCTCATATTTAAGACCACTCTGCTTGACCTATCACATGATGGAGAGAGTCCGTTCAATTAGCTTGCTTCTGTAAGGTACGTGGGTAATTTAGAAAAACAGTGCAAGCAAAGAGTCTCAAGTGAGCCTCTTACCACAAAATCGCGGAGAATTTACAATCTTCCTTCTTCCCACTTTCTATCTAGAGTTACTTATGCTTGAGTTCTAGTGCAATTCATCACCATTACTATCATATTGTCCATGAATCTAATTACCAAGACATATGATGAGTGGGCAGAAGTCAAAGTGATAACCTTTTATGTTATCAGTAAGAAGTCACATATCAACGATGTGAGTTTCTCATCCCATTGGGATTTGGGCATCTCAGCATGTCGTTGCACCACTTGTTTATTTAACAAACTAAAGGTGTCGGTTGGATTCGGAGGTGTATCCAAGAGGACCAAGACAGGGGGTGGCTATTGAAGATGAATCCTTTGGGCTTTGACATTTTTTCTTTTGTTTTTGAGACAAAGAAATTAATATACTTTAGTTTTACAAACAATAAGAGCCTGTAAGTTATAACATAATATAATTTTCAAAAATACTTATATTTATCCCAAAACATACAAGCAATTCACAATAAACATTTATCATAATGAACCACAATGTCCTTTAATATTATAGAACTATCTTTGAATCCATAAGAAGTTTAACTATAATCTATTCTCAATTGACGTTATCAAATAACACGTAAAGACAGCCATTTGGCAAAATTGAAAATTATGTTTGAAAATTTGATTCAAGATCAATGCTCGACAGTTTCCTTTAAGAAAAAAATATCAATTTTTGTTGGCTTTTCCAAGATTAGTTATTTAGCTAATTGTGAAAAGAACTTTACTCATGAACAAATAAAATAAACTAGAATTATTTGATTTTTCGGTGATAATAGTAGAACAATAGGTTTAAACTCCATTATTTTACTAAAAGTAAAAGCATTTATGATTTATTGATTTATTTCTTAACCATATTTCTAGATTGGAAAGAACTAGTCAACAAAAAAAAAAAAAAAAAATTCTGAGTTTACTAGACTACTGCGAAAAGCTATTAATATATAAGAAATTTTTCACTAAACCGTTTTCTAGTATATAAAACTTCTTGAGTTTAAACACATACAAAAAAATTTGAGATATAGCAGTCAGCCTTTTCGGCACATAGTTAACCAATAGAGAAAGACAATCATAATCTTAATCATTACAAATCTAGTGCTAATTGCTCAAACCAATACTAAAGTAGTCATGAAAGGCTAAATTAACCATCGTTTGTTGAACGACTAAATACTAACGAAAGTAAATGCAAAGTACTAAATTGTTAATCATTTGTTAAAACTACTAACATAGAACAGAATATATCATCTTTTTTATAAATTTAAACTAACTTTTGACAGAAACCATATGCATTTACAACAATATTGCTTTACACTATGTACATGGCCGGGGGAAATGTAAACATAATTAGCATATAGTTTATCAGATATAAACACATTCATACGGAATATATATATATATAATTAGGGGTGTCAATTTCGGACTCGACACGTGAACCCGAGACGAACCTAACACAAAATTAATGGGTATAGGTCCAGGCTTTATGGGTCGAAATTGGGTCGAAGCCGAATAACCCGCCAATTAAACAGGTCGGGTTCGGTTCAACATTTAACCCATCTATGAATTTAAAAAAAATAACTAAATAATTAAGTGTAAGAAAAAACAAGACATGTCCTTAAAACTAAAATACTAAAATCTCTTTAATTATATGTTGTTATTTTTGCACGTTTTTTTGTATGTTGTCCTCAAAATATGATTAGTATGTTATGTTATTTATGCAATTATGTTATTTCTTTTTGTATGTTGTGAATTGTGATATTTTTTATTGATTGAATAGTGTGTCATAGTGATTGATTCTTAAAAATATAAATTTATTCATTTGAAACTATTAAATGTATATACAAATAATTTTATTAGACGGGTTAAACGGATCGAGGTCGAGTAAGCCGGGTTACTTGACATGAAATAAACAAGTCAGTCCGGTTGGTTGATTCGGGTTCAAGATATATAATGATGAATTCTTGAGACACCACCATGCCCATCATATGCATTACCAACATTATTCACTAATTCATATGGTTTTTTTATTTTTTGAGTAGTTTTTCCAATCGCGAAATATAAATAAGAAATAAATCAAAAAATCATAAATGATTAGAGAACCAATTTAGTAATAAATCCCTAAAATAACAAAAAGTTCATGTTTCTTTTTTAGTATAATACTTGGAGTTTCAACGTATTGTTCTCTACTATTATCACCAAAAATCCATAGAAAAAGACATTCATATTCTTAAATCATTACGAATGTAGTGCTAAATTTCTCAACCATTACTAAAGTAGTCATGAAAGGCTAAACTAACCAACATTTGTTGAGTGACTAAATACTAACGAAAGTAAATGCAAAGTAATAAATTTTTAATCATTTGTTAAAACTACTAATGTAGAGCAATATATATTATCTTTTTCTATTAATTTAAGCTAAGTTTTGTCAGAAAATCATATGCATTACCAACAATATTACTTACGCTATGCACTTGGTGGTGATGCAAACATAAGTAGCATACTAGCATATAGTTTATCTAATATAAATATATTCATATGGAATATTATATATAATGATGAATTCTTGAGGGCACCAAGGCCCTTCCACGCACCCAACCTCCCAACCCCACTGGTAAAAACCATCTTAGATTGGATGTTTAGAGCGTAAAAATAGCTTCATTGCCCAGCAGCTGATAGGCTAAAATTTTCTATCTTAGAAGTAATCTTCATTCTCCAGTGTCAATTCTAATGTCACATCGCAAGCATCATAGACTTGCACACTATTTTGAAAATATGGACCATTGGATAGGCATAATTATTTCCCCTATTTGCATGATTTGGCTTGAGAAATAACTCAAAAAGAAGAGATCATTTCACACGTCATAGTCAAAATGGCACTGATGTTTTGAAAGGATTCTCTAAAGAAGGCCAAAATAAAGGCAATCAAAAATCATTATGGGAGAACAAGAGCACACAATTTGGTCTATGCAAGTGAGCCATAAAGCCACAGCACAAACTCATCTTGATCCACTGGTTTTAACTGCTTAATCCTCATATACAAATTCCAAAAAATAGATGCTTACTTCTGGGATTGGCTGTTCAAGAACTGATTCAACAGCAACAACCATAGCGTGCACAAAATCATCACCTCCAGTTCCAATTGCAGTAAATCCTCTAACTGTTGGATATGAGTTCACCTGTGAAGTAAAACATGCATAAATTTCAAGTTAATAATCATTCGAGCAAGCAGAAACAAGCCCTAGAACCTAATGAACACAGGTGGGTAGATATATGTTTAGGATTAATGTGACGATAATATCTTCATAATCGAGAGAAGGTGGTCATTTACTTCTGGTTTACAAGTCTTTCACTTTACTTCGCTTTATGGAAAAACCGGATGCTGATTTGAATCTAAGAAATTACATTTCAACTCAAGAAAAGCGACTAGGAGGTCAATAAGGTAGGCAATAGAGTATATAAGCATACCTTTTGATCTAGAGCCAGCCACTCATTGGTCGAATCATCTGTAACTGTACCTCCAATGACTACATTAGTAGTTTGTCCCACCCTTCCTTCTGTCTTTGAAACTTCTGACAATTCCAAAGATATATTCTCGATTAACCTCTTTTAGAGGAAATACTCATAATGAAAAATTAAACACAAGAATGGCATGGCACATAATGTAAAGGAACACTCTTTTCAGAAATGTTTAAATCCTTGTAACCTTCCATCGGATTTCGCTACCACAAAATCTCTAGCAACATCGAACAAAATTGTGACCTTAGCAGAGAACTGAAAATCAGATAATACATCAAAACATTTATTATTGCAAATTGCAATGTAATGTCCCAATTTCCTGATACCAAACAGAAACTTCCGAAATTGGACCACCCTCGGTATACAGATGATTATTGAACATGCTCAGTGCGAAGAAGCCCCAAAGAAGATAACAATAACAAATGGTTGAAAAAATAAATAAAGATAAATTTTTCCAAAGACCACATCAATAAAAGGGAAATTAGCAATACGATCCAGATTCAAATGAACATGTAACACAGGTAAAATTTTAAGATTATGCCAAAATATGCACCTGAAATGGCCTTCAGAACGGCTTCCTGGGGCGGGCCTTGCTCAGAATCATCAATAGATGAAGACGAGTTTCCGTTATTTGAGCAGTTTCTCGAGAAATGGTAACTTTTAGCATCTACCGCAATTTGACAACCACAATTTGAATTCGTTGTTGAGCTTTTCTTTTGGGGTAAAACAATTGGTGAAAAAATTAATAATCTTTTGCTAATCGAAGGTAAAGGCAGCCATGGTTCAGTTAAGCAGACCGTCCTCAAAGCAATCCTGCACGCCATTTTTCGAAACCTTTGGGTTGAAGTGTACCAGATTTTTTAGATTTCCGTTATATAGTTTGAGGTTTTTTTTAGTACATAAAAAAAAAATTTGGGACGATTTTCTTGCTGTGCTATCTCAGTGATATGAGCCCACCGTGTTTTGCTGAAGCCAAGTGATACCTCCGATAAAATGACAGAGATGCCCTTGTTTTTATTTTTTTGCTTTTCTAAAGATAAAATTACATCTTAAAAAAGGATGAACCTCATCGGCGGCTGCCCTGACCGCCTCGCAGAACTACCGTGGAGGATGTAAAGCGTGGATTATCGCCAACCAGTCAGTCGCTTGGGCGGTGGCGGAACCACTTGTAAGTTTGGGGGTACAACTGCATCATCCCCAATTTGAAAAAAAAAATTAGTTTAAAAAATAATAATAATAATATTTTGTAACCCCAATTTTTATATAAAATGGTATTTTTAACAATTAAATCCAAAAAAAATCAAAATATCTTACATATTTTTACACAATTTCCACATTTTTTCTTTACAAACACTTTGTTCCCCGAAAAAAAAAAAGTTATAGAATCTAACTACGATTAGCCTAAAATTTATCGTACCCCATTTTCGAATTTCTCGATCCGCCACTTGTCCTCGGGTTCAAGACCGAATCACCACACAAGAAGTTCTCCACCTCAAATCGTTACCGGAGGAATTGAACAACCACATCAGAAAAGTGTGTCGTGGCTTAGACATCGTCGTCACCCAATTGGTAAAATTACATCTTAGTTTGTTTTTAGAGTGGAAAATAAGAGGTTCACCATTTTCTATAATTAAAAATAAATATTCAGCCTTTTTATAAGAGTAGTAGATTAAAAATAAACGATATGCGTGAGATAAAGAACAAAATGGATTAACCTTGTACCCTAAGTGGTTGAGACATGTGTTGTAAGGGTGAATGATTCGAGGTTCAATTTCATACGAAATGCGTGTTTCCTCCCCCAAATTCCTCCATTGTACTCAAAAAAAAAACCAAAGGTAATGTCGAACGGCTTAAATTTTTACATGGCCCAATTAACTTTATTTAATATAAATACAAAATACAATACATCAACTTTGAAAATAAAACTTTAAACACAAAAACTCATGTCGTACGGACGGTGTAACGTATCAAACTTCGTAAACGAGTCCCAAAATCGACCTAGTGGCACTTTTGTAATATTCATGGGTCGTTATTAGGACTCTCTCAAAAGTATTAATATGTAGTTCACTTGAGAATATTAGTTTTGTTTTCCAAAAAAAAAAGAGAATATTAGTTTTGTAATATTGACAGAGATAAAGATCACGAGCGTTGAAAAGTATTGAGCCATCCGAGATGTATTAGTAGTTCATCTCAAAAATTATTAGTATGTAATTCACTTGAAAATATTTAATAGTCCCCCTAAAAAGTATTACTTTTCCGTCTTGCTTATGTCATATTTTGTAAGGCATAAATTATGACCTCGAGGTCGCCTTTTGTAAAGACCGAATATTCTTGTTTTGTGAATGACAAAATGTTTTCTTCGTTTCTAGTTTACACATACATTCTTATCCCTTTCTTTTTATTTATTTATTTTTGCTCATATCAATCGTAGGATCACATGCAGGTTGCCATGGTTGTGATCTTTTGAGATCATTTTTAGCTTAGTCCTGAATGTCCCATCTGATTGCATAATGTAGTCAAATGTTGCTAGGTGCTCTGAGGAGTTCTGCTCACGCCGTACTTTGTTAGGTCGGGCAATTTGAAGTTTGGTGTGACCACTTCCATGAGTATTTCTCGGAGAAAAAGAGATCCTCTCTTTTTGTGAGTTCGCCCCTTAACTTAAAGCTTAAAAGATTTGAAAAAGATCGCAGCAATAAAAAAAGTAACCCCATGAGGTTTAAGCACAAACTTAAAGCTAAACGAAGATCATGCAGCAAAAAGGCTACCACACGAGTCTCGCCCAAACGTAAAGCCTAAATGCAATCTCAAAAAGATCGCAGGTAGCAAGAAAGTGATCCCACGAGCACGCCTAACTTAATGCCAAAAAGTGATCTCGAAATAGTTCGGCAGATAGCAAAAAAGCACCCCCTAACTTAAAGCCTAAAACCATCGAAAAAGATCACAAGAAGTAAAGCCTAGTAGCTCCACATTACCGGTTGCCTTGTCCTGCGACCTCACCTTTAGCCCCAAACCGCTCTTGCAAGTTTCAAAATCATCAACGGTCCGAGATCGAAATTTTCCTTAAAATCTCCTTCTTCGCAATGCCCCTTTGATGATGACATCACTCAACCTCGAAAAGGTATACAACTACCCTCGCTAGCCTACCAAAGTCTCATAAGAATGAGAACCAAGAAAGCATTCACCCCCTCGTGGGTCGACTTTTCTAAATGGCGGATGTATATCCCGACGGTGGCACATACTTTTGATATACATGCGGCGACCAGTTTATAGGACTCTTGCCGCTTGGTCACATGTAATCGCTCGCTACTCCGTCGTGGCTAGCCTTGGAAAGTTGCCTAGTAAAATCTTGTACTTGGGCTTGCAATATATAGCTATAGCAACAATCTAATAAAGATCGCAACATAAAGCGAAGTGAGCCGAGAAATACCGTGTTAAAGTGAAACGATCTGAGAAAGATTGGGCGTAAAAAAGCGATTTGAGAAATATTGCGACATAAAGTGAGGTGATCTGATAAAAATCTCAACATAAATATCACGACATATGACATACTTCTAAATGAGGAAAATAGTCAACTCAAAGGCAAAAAGTCACATCCGCATCAAAAAGTCGAGTGTTACTAAGTCACTTAGTTGATGAGAATAAAGAGTTGAAGGCTAAGATTGAAAAGGTCAAAAGCAGATTTGCGCGCTAAAGAAAAGAGAGCTAGAGCTTAAAAATGTTATTCCATCACTCAACAAATCATCTAAAACATTGGATGAGTTGATGATGATTCAAAAGAGATAGCGGGTTCTTTTCACCACTCAACTACGAGTCTTCCGATGATTTCTTCAAAGTTTTCTTCGCAATTCTATGTGGCTACTTTTTTAATTCACTATTATCCTATCTATTACAAAGTAGAAATTACATCGAGAATGGGGTGCCAACTTCCTTATACTATATTTTCTAAGCATTATCAAAATCTATACAATAAACTTCCTAACAATTTCCCATTTTTATGATGCCAAACGTTTTACAACATATGTGCCTTGAATTTAAATAAGTGAAAAAAGAATGTTGCAATTTTATTCATTTGAACTTAGAACTTACATTATATTATGTATTTACAAAGAATTGTAAAGATACAACAATTTTGATGTCTTCCCCTATTTGATTTCTTCTTTGTCTTTCCTCCCTTTCAACCTTGCCTCTTCCACTCGGCTTTCTTCGTTCATCTTCTCTTTCTAAGCTTCTTCCATGGAGACCAAGCCGGTAAGAGGAATAGCTCTCCTCAAGGGTTCATTGATATCACACCTCCTCATCTTCTAGGTGGAGAGCCTCTTCTAGGTTGATCCTGAGCTCTTCTCTTCCACCAAGTTTATTCTCCCTCTCCCTTACTCTTTGCTCCAACTTGTCGCCACCCTGTAGTACTTGACCAAGAGAAGTTTGATGTCCGCTCGAAGAGGAACTCGCTGACCTTTAGTCTTGACTTTGAGTTGGTTGTTCCCTTGTCTTCAATATCTACTAGTCCTTTCCCCAAAGTGCGGGATCCCAACAATGTCCATCCCCCCGATATTAATCCTTCAAATAAGAGTGTCAAACTCTTCATCTCGATTTTTCTTGTTCCTCGGGAGTAAACTGCACCGTGGCCCACCAAATTTATCCTCAGAGCACCGATTCTATCCGTTTGTTTCTTTTCAAGTGCCTCATATTTTATCCTTCATTGCAAGCTCAACTTTTTTCATCCAGGAGAGTATACTTGACTGGAGTCATAAAATAGGATTCAGGTTGTCTTTTGCTTTTTATATGTTGCAGAGGGATCACTACCTTTTTTCTCTCTTCTTTTTTTGGCATCAAGATAAAGAGGCTGATGGTTTCTGAGTAATACGTGAATTGAATGAAGTATAAC